>JAPMOR010095589.1:3749-20233 GCA_026543865.1 Argiope aurantia | reverse complement strand
TTGGTAATCTTTTCCATTGTTCATTAAGAATGATAGAATTTTGTTTTATTAGAAATCTTCTCCATTGTTCATTAAGAATTATAGAATTTTGTTTTGTTAGCAATCTTTCCCATTGTTCATTAAGAATGATAGAATTTTGTTTTGTTAGAAATCTTTTCCATTGTTCATTAAGAATGATAGAATTTTGTTTTGTTGGCAATCTTTTCCGTTGTTTATTAAGAATGATAGATTTTTTTATTGGTAATTTCTTTATTGTTCATTAAGAATGATAGAACTTTCTTATCAAGTTACAGAGTAATTGGACTATTTTTTCAAGCCAGTTTAGAGATTTCAATTATAAGTGAGTAATAAAATGCATAATTTCCTCATTTAATGTCAAATGTTTAATATATACTATGGTTGATTTCTAAGTTACAAATTAAATTGAAAACATTTTTCTTTTTCCCTTTCTGCTGTACGAAGTATTTAGAAAGAAAGTATTTTCAAAATACTTTCAAAGTAAGTAAAAATATTTGAACTCGAGATCTTGACAAATATCGGAGTTTCCAATTTCCCAGAGTGAGGAAAACACATTTTTCGAGTTACAACTGATTATTTGTAAACTCGATAACTCAAAAACACTTTAAACTAATCAGATAAAATATTATATATAATCTTTAGAAATTTGTAGATTTCTGCCAAGTTTTGAATCAAATAGATTAAAACTATTCATCTGGCTTCCCCAATGTAAATTAAAATTATGATTACAAATTGAAGAGAGATGGATGAATAAAATTTGGTGCACAGATGAAACATTTAAAGGAGAGTTCTGTAATAAATTTGTAATAAATTCCTTAAAAAATTAAACGTTTTTTGGTCTGTTACTTTCGCAAGCATAATAAATGCCATAATTCAAAAACGAAATGATTCAGTCATACGGAATTTGGTATGAGATTTTGTGACTGTTTTTTTTAGTTAGGTACAAAATTTTGATTTCAATCAAATGGGAAAAAAAGGCGTCCAAAATAAATATTCAGTTTTCTGATGTTTGGGAATTAATCGCATCCTGGTGATTAATCATAAAAGCTAATAGGTTCTTTCTTAAGAATTGTTCACCAATTACATGCAGTGAATAATTTCCAAGTAGGTGCTTTACAGATTCCAAGTACAATTATTAAACATGTTTGGGGGAGACACTTTCGATTTTTTGTAAGATTTTCTTAATTTTTTTTTCAAAATACAACATATTTATTCCGCATAATTTTTGTTAGAATTGTGCTATTTTTAAAGTCATTAATGGTTGATAGGATTCCATGATTTAAAAATCATCTTTGTTTATATTGTAAGAAATTCACGATAGAAAATGCATAAAGGTTATGAAAGAATGAAGATCCTATATGCAAGAATCTTGTAGCATTTTAAATATACATATATAAAATGTATTATGCTCTTTTAAATTTATTGCTAATAATATTTATCAAGTAAGATATGATATAATTATTTTCATATGGCATATTGCAATAGATTAAACGAAAATTCTATTATCAATCTTTGTCTACATAAGAAGGATTTCTAAAAATTGTTAAAATTGTTTCTTTAAACATTCAGCAGGAACTTTTGAAAAACATCTCGCAGCAATTATATTGTTACAAACCTGCAATTCGGCTTCCCAGCATAGTTTGTGCCATCAACATAAAGACTGTTTTAAAGTGCACGGAGTCCGGATGGCACGTCGGAGGTCCCAGAGCTTGGCGACCATTTGGCAACGAATTTGATAACTTTGGCGCCAAAATAGATAATACCCGAAACTTCGAGAATTTTCCCGATCTGTCCAGTAGAAACCGAGATACACCTCGAACGTTCCTGATTGGTTAAGACGCTTCTAGCTCCGCCTCCTGAGACCTATAAAAGGGGCTGTAGCTGCCAGACGAAGTCAGTCAGTAGGAGTCGAGAGTCGAAGAAGTCGAAGACAGAGTGGATGGAGTCGTCGAAGTAGTAGTTGAGAGTCGTAGTCGGAATCGACGGAGCGGAGTAGTCGGAAGCGACGCAGTCAAGCTCGTGCTGAACTGAGCTGTGCGCTACTGTCTGCAATAGATTCTGGTTGTATGCTACACGTCTCGGCTGAAGATAGTCGTCTCTGTGCTGTATATAGCTGTCGCTTTTGTGCTGTCCTGTGTGTCTTCGTGTAAATAAAACTTCATCGTTGTTTTTATTCTACTGCCGCCTTCTTATTGAGCGCTCTCTACACCATATCACTTCCACTATCTAAACGAACCCCGGCAGAAATTTCGAACAATATTTTATAAAAAAAATTACTTTCATTTATCAGAACATATAACTGTAGAATTAATTTTCATTTTTTTCTGTAAAAATCTTATATGGAGATTTCAGATTATTAACAATACTAAAACACTTATATGATAATATTTTATTTTAAGCAATTTATTGAAATTATTTACATATCTCATAAGTTTTCGGTATCGAAATTCACGCTTCATCGACCTCTTACATATCACTAAATTTTTAACTTTAATTCACTGACAAAAGAGATAATTTTGCTTATTTAAAAATGCTTAACTCTTAAGTTTAATCTTTTACATTGCAAATATGCACGCCCCTTTCTATATTTTCAATTCTACACTACACTACAAATATCAAAACAATTGAAGCATTTTAATAGAATTCTTGAGCGAAATAAGAAATATCTAGTAAGACTTTTCTGTATTTTAGAAGCAATTTTGATGCAATTTGAAATGGCTACATATGAAATGGTAACATTTTAACAAACTATTTTCTTTCTGAGGGTGTACCTTCAAGGTTTTTCTTGGCTATTTATCTATTCCATCTCTTTATTTCAATACAATGAACGAGGGGATTTGACTACTGTTGCGTGGTGATGGTGAACTTTGGTCTAGCCTTATGGGCGTTCCGAATTTGTTTGCGGCAGTTTCCGAAATAATTGGAGTGGTTTAAAAGGAAGGTAGGATTTTCAATATTTAATGTATTTTTTTATGTTTTGAGAGTTGAAAGGTAAGATAAGTCTAGCTCTTTTCCGTATAATGGTGCATTAATACAAGTCATTAATTCAAGATTTTGTTTTCAGTTGGAAAATGAACCCATTTATGTATGCTTTCTGCATATTTTTACTGGAACTGAATATTCGTGTTTTGCCTAGGAATTATTGTTCTTATGAATCGCTAGATTTGATAAGATTTTCAAATTATAAAATATGAGTTTTTGATCAAAATTCAGCCTTCTTACATAAAACAGATATCTGGTTTGAATCCATGTCTGGAATTGCTTCTTGATTAAGTTTGAAGATTGGATTTATTTTTATCTTAATTTTATCTTAATTCACTTCAATTTATATGAAATATAATAGTCATAAAATATGAGTTCCTGATCAAAAGTCAGGCTTATGACATAAAAAATTTCTGGTTACAGTTTTTGTCTGGAGATGACAGATGATTGAGTTTGGAAGTTGGATTAATTTTAATCTGAGCATTTTCTTAATTTACTTCTATTTGCTTAAAATTTGAGTGTTATAAAATATGAGTTTTTGATCAAAAGTCAAACCTCCGGCATAAGAAAAATCTGGTTTGAATCTTTGTCAATAGACGACACTTGATTGAGTTTAAAGGTCGATTTATTTTCATCTTAACTTTTCTTTAATTCAACTTCCACAATTCTGCTGTTTTTGCGTGTTAGAATACTTTGTTACCAGCATTCTGAGAAATGGAAACAATTTATAGAATTCCTAAATGGAATAAGAAACAGGAATTTTGTTTATTTGTTTTGTATCTGTAACTTATCTGTAATAATAAAACCAATCATCATATATAATTAGATAGTTACGTTCAATTCGAAATGACGTTAGAATATATATCTTTGAATAACAATAGTTGGAAAATAAAAAATTTCAATTTCAGTAAGCCAAATATTTTTTACTTCATAAATCGCACACTTTCAACATTTGTTCAATAAAATGTATTTTACTATATTTCGTGTATAATGCTTAGAAGATATAAATATTCAACTCCAAAAAGGCTTTTGTAATATTAAGAATCTTTCAGTATGGTTAAAAACCTTATACGATGTTTTAAATTTTTGTTACAACTGCAAAAAATGTAGAAGCAAAAATTCTGAATTGTCACTGGATCAAATTCAATAATAAAGCTGAAGATTTATATTTCGATTCAATTAGTCATTGCTTAGCTATAACTTACATTTTGAAATTTAACTAATGGATAAAACATCCTATTGGGAAATAGAAAATTTCACTGACAATTTCTTTGATTTTGTACATTTTAAGCAACATTTGTTCATTAAAATGTCTCTTATCATATTTCTCATATAGGATGTCTTAATGCTTAAGAAATATAAATATTACGCTCCTAAAATGCGTTTGAAGTATTAATAATCTTTTAGGAGACCTAAAATTTCTATTACGGCTCCAAAACAATAAGCAAAATTCTGAATAATCACTGATTAAAAATCTGTAACAAAGTTATATATATATTTCAAGTTTATATTCAATTACTCCTTGCTAATCTTTCACAAAAGCAACGTTCACACGAGGCCAACTATTTCGCCCACTGGAAGGTCACCCCTACTTCATAACGATTGCGTAACCACAATGGATCAATAGCAAATGACTGTCCCGATGAGACAACCATTTGCCATTGTCCCATTGGGGTCACATGATCGTTATGAAGTAGGGGTGACCTTCCATTATGCGAAATAAATGGCCTCGTGTGGACTCTGCTTTAAAATTTTGAAATTTAATTAATGGTAAAACATCTTGCATTCATTTCACAATCCAGCGCCAAAATTTAAACTAAACTTTTGCCTGAAACTTTGTTCATATTGTGACATTTGAGAAATTCATAAATGGTAAATTCCGTCAAGATATGTTATTCAGTAATATTTCATATGCAGTTTATGTCATTCATATAAACAGTGTACTTGAATTCTGGAACTTCGTAGAATTTTTCATCTAGCACGCCAGCTTTGATGCCGAAATAAAATATGTAGAATTGAATTACATTATTCGGTATCTGAAAATCGATGAAGGATAAAAATAACCCAAACTTTTGGCGAATTGTTACATTGTGTAAATCGATTTCTAAATGTTTAGTGCTAAATTTAAATCGTGAAACATGAACATTAAACATATTGTACAAATATGTGAACTGTAAAAATGTATATCTATTTGATAATTATCTATTTTTATTCTAGTTTAAAGTGTTTTGCCTACTTTTAACTATTCACTATTCAGAAAAACAAAAACTTCACCACAAAAGTTTGGAATGGCGAATTAATGGATGAAGCCTTTAATTGGATGCCGACTATTATCGTTTTCTTCAAATTCTATACTTAGTTTTTGAAGCAAAATTAGAATTCCCATTCTATAATTGGGAAAAATCCTTTGTGTTTCTGTGCAATTATTATAATTAGTTTCTAAACTTTACGTGCAAGACATATTATATAAATTTCCTTTATAGTAATTTTTGTTTTTTGTGGGTATAGGCATATTTTAATTATAAATTGCTTATAAGAAAAACGTTCACGTTTTGAAGCAAGTATAAAATTATACTTTTAATAATAATTACTCGAAAATGTAAAAGAATATTTAGAAATATCTTGCAGTAAATAATTATAAATTTACGAAAAAAATCTGTGTGTTTGAAAGCAAACATTATTATTTGTTTATACTTAATGATCTGAATATTATTTGATATATTTTTAATTTATTTCAATTTTGTTTTTCATGAGACTTTGGCACTGTAATATAAAAAAAATTTCTACGGCTTCTTTTTTTTTCGTTTTAATTTGCTAAAAGTGATATAAGACTATCTGATATTATAAATTTTTTAAGGCTTTTAACGAAATAATCTTGTTTTGTGCGACTTATAGGAATATCACCGCTCTCCATACACTTACTTGGGTCGATTAGTACACACATGATTTACACGTACAGTTTAAAGATCGTAAATTATTCAGTTATAGTTATATGAATGTTGAGACTTAGGTTCTTTTTTCCCCGTAGAGTAAATCTGTTAGCAGATTTTGTGCTGTAACTTAGATTAATTTAAGAATTTTTACAGAAAAAAATGTTGTTTAGATGACTTGCTGTATCAAGTTCTGTTTGATGTAGTTTATTAGTGATATTTACTCTTTGATTTCTGAAAGGCCCGAAACGCCTGTTCAACAAAACTAAAATGAACACCCGAGACAAATGAATACTCTCCCTCTTCTTTCAGTATGATCGATTGAATGCGAGTGCTTTGTTCGTTCGAGACGCGCTTACAAATGTCTTTGAAGTATAAGGAGATTAAACTTAAGAATTCTTAATGGAGGTTTGAGTATTCATTTATTTATTAGCAATTATCCAAGCGAATTCCTCTTTTTCTATACAAATCTTTTACGAAAACGGGCTGTAATTGTAGCTATGGAGGAGGTAAGGCAGCTTTCTTATCTGCCATTGAAAAATTCGGGATTTGCAGTATTCTGAGCTATCTGAATTCGAATGATTTCAGGAATAATAGATTTACTTTTATTTTCTTTACCTGTTTATGTGGGTTTTTAAAAATTCTACATGTCTTGTTGTCAATTAGTTTTTTTTTTTATTTCCAAATGTTTCCTTCTATATTTTTTTTCTTTCTGGAATCCAAAGTAGTTCGAGAATACTTCGAATTCAAGATTATGACGAATTTCAAAATTTAAGATCTCTTTGAGTCCGAAACACTCATTTTTGGAATGATGTCTATCTGATTCCCTGTTTGTTTGTGAAAATGATACCTTTAAAACAGTTTGATCTAGATGAGCAAAATTTTTTGCATGGTCTTTACAAATCTGTAGATTTCCAAATCCATATTTGCCAACTCTGAGATTTCTGTCAAATATTAAACAAATTCTTTCGGAGGAAATCTGGTTGATGGCACGAAAATTACAAAACGTAAGAAGTTTGAGATATGAAATTTGGTTTACAAGTTAAACATTTAAATTGTAAATCTGCGTCAAATTTGTAATATAATCTGGTTTACTATATGTCGGTTTGTATGCCTGCTTGAATATAAACATGCTAACTCATAAAAATTAAAATTTGAATGCAATTTCATGTGTGATCTAGTTTCTACTATTGCATTTTTATATCGGATTTATTTTCATCGGTATTCTGTGAGCCTCCGTTTATAATAAGATCAAAACTGTATCGCCAAGATTCTGGAATATTCGGTTTTCTTTATGTCGCCAAATATATCAACATGTCACCAAAAGTTGCCTAATTCATCACTAAATTGCTAAAGATTGCCAAAATTTTGCCAAGGCTGGGGGTATATAAACCTGATATCCATTCAGTGGCTATTAAAATGTCTGTAAAACTTTCTCTTTTGTTATGAAACTAAATGCACACGGAAGTAGTATTATAGATTGGTATTAAATACTCATATCCAGTATTAAATCAACATTAAAGATGATTGTTAAATATCTTATAAAATTTAAAAACTTATTTCAATTTATTAATAAATTTGCAATTTTTTTAAATTTTAATTTTCATACACAATTAGTTGTTAACTACTAACTAGTTTGTTTTTTATTTATAGTTAATTAGATGATGCTTATTTTAGATATGTTTTATCTTTTCGATAAATATGAGAATTTATTGAATATATGAAATGTATGCATTAAATTATATAATTTATAAATGATTCATTTTTTTAATGTATAAAAAAAATTTATTCTATGCACATGCCTACTAAGACTATTTGACAGTCTTAATTTAACAGTTAATTTTGATACATAATCAGATATGGTTATCATTGGATGTATAATATTTGAACTTTATATTAAGCCTTTTTAACATAAGTTTCCTATTTATGGAACATCAATTTCATTCTTTTCTTTCTTTTAAGTAGAAGTTTGATTTTTTTCTTACTTATCTTTGATGCTATTAATGAGTATACCAATAAATGTATCTCTAAATGCAATTGAATATAATAGTTATTTTTTCTTTGTATAATATTTTTCTCTTTTGTACATCAAATATTTTGGCCATTCTTCAAGATAATGAGGCCATATAAAAAATGATAGTTCATCTTTAAACATATTCTTTGGAAGCTTTCTACGAATTAATGTAGCTTTCCCTTAATCATTGAAATTATTCAAATTGATTGTATTCTGGTTTGATTCCGATAAAAACATTTATAGTAAATCGATTTGGGGATATTTATTTATTGATTTTCAATCGGTCTCAGAAAACTTTCAATATATCACTTGAAAGCTTACAAAAAAAGGTTTTACGGAAACCCCAATCGATCCCTTGCGTTTTATAACCCCAAATATTACTTTTGTGTCTACACAAATGTCACATTCGATTTCAAATATCTTTTTTAAACACTTGTTTCATTTATTGTTTTTATAATGGTGATACATTAATAGTATTTCCTTTTGTGAACGAAAAAATATACTTTATAACGCTTTAACAGCTGCTTAAACATTATTAAAAATCTAGAATATTTCTAGAATATTACTTTACTGCGATGTTTAGCATCATCGATGAAAATAGAGGTTTAAAAAAAGTTTTTAAGAAATGTTGAAGGAAAGTCATCTCAAATTTGGCCCAAACTTGGTGAAGAATTTGATGACATTAACTACAAAAACGAACGTTCTGAGAATACGAGAATTATTGTGATTTCTTTATTAGGAAAATAAATTTGCAAATTGTTCGAGAAAGATATATACATTGTTGGGTTTGTTTTGTTTCGGTGTGACGGTGTTTATTGGCGCAAAAGTCATATATGGCCCTAGATATGGTTAAAATAGAGAACATGATTGAAGTCTCAAATCACTAATTTTTGGGAAAGTAAAACATTGAACAAATTAGAAAATGATAGCAATACGAAAAACTAAACTTAATGGGAAAAGCCAGTAGTTTTTAAAAATCTAAAAAGATTTGGATAGGGTTGTTCCTCCACAAGGTCCTGCATATTTAAAATTGACGAATTAAAGCAATGCATACGATGGTAATTAAAAACTGAACATTCAGTTAAAACATGTGAAACACTTAATTTAATATGGCATGTTGAACAGGTAAGACAACATTCTCCAAATAAAAGGTATTGATGTGTAAAACATGTATGATAAATGCGGAGTCTTACCAGTTTGATGTCCAAACCATGCACTAGAATACCGGGTCAAACTGATAATCGAATGTAATTTATTAAGTGCTTGCTGATTCCAAAATTCCTGCCAAACTCAACGTATGTATTGTACGAAATATATTTTTGCATCACAATATGAAAGATCTCTTTGCAAGATAGAATATGCTGTTTTAGCAGTAATGTCAGCCAGCTCATTCCTCGTAATGCCCATTCCCGTATGCATTGTTGGGAGACTATAAATGGCGATGCGCTCACATGAGGATTGAATTTTCCGTGGAGTTTCCATCACACGAGTTCTCTAGTGCGTTATGAGATTCTATGAGCATTCTGCGGCTATGCCATTTTAATTCCATAAGCATTGCAAAGACTTCTTACAACAGTGGATAAAATAAATAGGCACAACTATATCTATAAACGAAAAGAAAAACAATATTTTCATTCAAATTCTAATATTTCATCAGTTTTATGTACAACATTTTTCAATAACAAAGATTGTTCAACTGCAAACATCTATCTGCAAACTTTGAAAAGCGAATTATTTTTATACCATACAGAAATGTGCTGAAATATTTTTAACGCAGAAATTAGAAGAAATGTGGGGCAAAGTGTATATCGAACCTAATGGCTCAAACCAATATAAAGAGGGCCCTAAAATGAACGCAAGATTTGAACTTGCCACTATTCGTGCAGTAAAATATTTGCAACCCTATTAAAAAACAATTTGACAGCTGATAGTTAAGGGCTAGTAAAAATGACGCGTTACACGATAGAACAATGTGTTTGATTATTTAACAATATTGCAAAAATAATGAAAGTCTGATAAACTTGTTAGAACAGCGTGTTAACGCAAGATTTGAAATAAATAAAAGACATCATTTTTTAAAATTGTTATATATTGATTGAATCGTGAAATACACAGGATAGGATTATGCATGAAATAACACATAGGGCAAACGGCCTCCACGGCTTTGCTGGTACATATGCACTCTTTTGTCGAAATTTTCCATCACCGTTTTGCATAAGTGTGGCTGGATTTTGTTTGTGCACCATTCAGTTTCCTCCTTCACTGCAGGCAAAATATCCTCCCCCTGGTGTGGTGTCAGCTCAGTTTTCGTCCTCGTTATCTGACCGTGGTTCAAAATTACGAGGTCCGTTCCAAAATGCCCTAGTATTGAATTAAAACGGAACATTAATGTAACTAAACTAAACCTCCTTCACTGCACTCGTTCTTGTGGGCTTATTAGCATAGACTTTTGACTTCAAATAACCCCATAAAAAGAAATCCAATGGTGTTAAATCACACGATCTAGAGGGCCAATTCTCAAATTTTCGAACTGTGACCGCCAAACTTTCATTGCTTTTGAAATATTGTTCAACAATAAAAATTCATTGTTCCATCGTGTAATGTTCCCTTTGTACTAACCCTAAATTATCAGTTGTCTATTGGATTTTTAATGGTTTGCCAGCACTTTACTGCACAAATGTTGGTAAATTCAAATCTTGCATTAATTTTGGGTCACCCTTTATTTTTGAAAGGTTCAATGCAGTAAATGTGATGTAAGTATACCATTCATTTATCTTTTGTAAACAAGGCTCTCATTTCTCATTTTATCTTACAATTTCTCCAAAAAGACATGAAATGAATATAGAAAAGCATTTCTTCCCACACTTCCGAGCTATTTATAAAATCGAGCAGCCACACATGAATACCGAGAAGCAATTTATCTCCTCTCTGGAATGAGAGAGGATCAAAATTCTGTCGTATGAGGGACATTTGCATAATCCCTGTATATTTTTCTCCTTGTATATTCTTCCTTACACATAACGTAACTTTGAAAGAACAATGTCATTGTCTAGTAAATCCTACCCACGTGAAAACAATTTCTAATATGAAAGGAAGCAAATATTGGATTTAGAAACTTTTGAAAGTTTAAATAAAATAATGCAATTAAGTGTTAATAGGATATTTGTCGTGAGAATTGGCCAGATTTAATATTCTGAAAATGTGCGCTCAGATTTCTGAAAAATACTTTTTTTTCCAATTGCTTCTTTTTACGAAAAGTGATGTCAAAATTTATTTAATGCTTAGTGTAGACTATAAAGTTTATGAAATATCGATTCACCAATTGACTCTTTTTCATCATAAGTGATAATGTGAGAGAATTGCTGCTGATGATGACGACTATCATTTACTGTGTCTACTCAACACCAAATGTCTCTCTGATATATACAGTCAGGGAAACTTTTGCAGGCTTTTATCTTTTTTATTCTTTAAATTGCTTCAAAATTTTGTTGGCAAAATTAATTTGAATATTACAAAAAGATGGCATTTTCTTGGTATTTCTTTCTTAGTATTCATGCATCATTTAATTTACAATCATACCTGGCTTCATTCCTTGAACCTCCTTTATTCCTGAATAAGATTATAATAGTTATTTTATTTCCAATCATACCTGGCTTTACTTTTTGGACATGCTATTTTTTTTAACTTAACCTGAATATGATTATAATAGTTAGTTAATTTCTTACCAAATATGGTTTTACTCCTTGAAACTTTTATTTTTTAATTATCCTGAATACAATTATAAGAGTTATTTAATTTTGAAATATACCTGATTTTACTTCTTAAACATGTTATATTTTTAATTATCCTGAATAAAATTATAATAGTTGTTTAATCTCAAATCATAACTGGTTTTACATCTTGAATATTTCTCTTTATTATCTCGAATAAAATAAAAATAGTTATTTAATTTCCTATCATATAGAGTTTTACTTCATGCTCATGTTATTCTTTACCTATTCCGACTAAAATTATAGTAGTTACTTAGTTTTCCAACATACTTAGTTTTACTTCTTGAGCCTGCTGTATTTTTAATTATCCTGAATAAAATGATAACAGTTATTTAGTTTTGAAGCATACCTGATTTTACTTTTTAAACATGTTATATTTTTAATTATCCTGAATGGAATTATAATATTTAATTTCGAATCATAACTGGTTTTACATCTTGAATATTTTATTTTTTATTATCCTGAATAAAATTATAGTAGTTATTTAATTTCCAACCTTATCCGGTTTGTTTCTTGAACACGTTATCTTTTTAAATATGTTGAATAAAATTATAGTATAATAATTTCCAACCATACCCGGTTTTACTTCTTGAAAATGTTATTTTTGAATTATCCGTTATGAAATAATAATGATTATTTAATTTTCAAACATACCTGATTTTATTTCTTAAATAAGTTATATTTTTAATTGTGTAAAATAAGATTAGAGTAATTTAATTTCCAATCACACCTGGCTAAACTTCTTGAACATGATATTTTTAAAAATTATCCTGAATAAAGTTATAACGATTGTTTTTAATTACCTACGATATCTGATTTTACTTCTTGATGATTTTTTTAAAGTATCCAGAATAAAATTACAATAGCTATTTAATTTCTTACCATACCTGGTTTAATTTTTTCACAGGTTTTTAATTATACTTAAAAATTATAAGAATTATTTAATTTCCAATCATATCTGGTTTACTTCTTGAACATGTTATTTTTTCATTATCCTGAATAAAATTATAGTAATTTAATTTCTAACTATACCTGGTTTTACTTTTAAACATATTATTTTTTAATTATTATCCTGAATAAAATTATTTGTGTTTGAGTCGTATTCTCCTCCTCAAATGAAGATACAGTTATTTTAATTTCAACAAAAATTAAGTTTATCTTTAAAAAAACTCAAAATATCCTTCCCATCTTATATATGTCCTGACTTAAAAATTTTGATCAATAGATCATTTGCGTTTCTTTCAGGTTTGGTCTGGTTTAGTTATATTAACGTCCCGTTTGAAGCAACACTTAGGCTATTTTGGGACGGACCTCGTAATTTTGAACCGCGGTCAGATGACGAGGACGACACCTGAGCTGGCACCCCCCTCTCCACACCACACCAGCGGGATGACGTTTGGTCAGGACGGATTTAACGTGCAACAGACCCCCTTACACGACGGTTCTTCGGTGGAATCGGGTCTCGAACCTGAAACCCTCCGGTTCCGAAGCCGAGACCTTACCACCAGGCCACCGCGGCCCTCTGCGTTTCTTTCAGATATACTACTTCATTTTCCTATTATTTTTTCAAATTTTGGGACATTGCCAAAAAGTTGATATTAAAGAGGTCATCGAAATTTATCATCTAATTAAAGAATACGGGCGGCAAAAAAAAAAAAAAATCAGATGCCTTGAATTATGACACTACATTACTGGAACAGAAAGAAAACATTGTCCTTCCATAAAAACCAATTTCTTTTTTTTTTCAGAATAAGAAATAAAAATTAGTTAATACAGAAGTGAGGTGGACTTATCCGTGAAAGAGAAAAATATAGTTTCGAAGAGTAATGATCCTACGGAATTAAAGCATAAAAGGTGGAAAGTAATTAATTTAAGGATTGAAAAGAGTTTTATGCTTATTTGCCATGATCACGCCTTGCATAAAGCCATGGTTTTTTTTAATTGTTTTTAAAACTATTTTGCGACTTGATTTTGAATATATAAGTAAGCAATATAACTTATAATAAAGGAATATGCAAAAGTAGCTAACAGGCAAACTCAGCACAGGATTTTATACGCCATTCATTCATCACTGAGCAACTTGCATCATTAACAAACAGACTAATTTTTTTCCGAAATTAGGATTTTTTTTAAAAAATTCAGTATTTGAAATATTTGAATAGTTTTCTTTAGAAAACCATTAGAATTTTGTTTCCAAGTCTATTTTTGGGGGAGTTACGCTCATTTTTATATTCGCTTTTACATACTTTTTAATGTTATTTTCATCTTTAAATGCTCTATTCGAGAATTACAATCTTTGATAGAATTTTATGACGTAAAACTTCATAAATTAAATTCTAATGCATAAATTTTGTTCAAATTTGGTATAATGATTTCTCAATATGTTCTGCAATTCCTGAATTAGAAAATAAGTAATCTATTCATTAAGAAATACTTAATAATTGTTTGAATGTTTTATAATATAAAAAAGAATTAGAAATTTCGTATTATTTATCACTTGAACTGCCAATATTTAAAGAATGGCTAGAAATATACCTTATTTTTTTAGTTAAAGATTTAGATAATATATTTCTTAAGCTATAAGCAACATTTTAAGCAAATTATTTGATATACCTCTAAATAAGAAGATTTTAGCTTTTTTCCTTTTTTTTTGAGTTAAAAAACGGCTGTTTTTCAATTTTTGAAAAACATTTGCCATTTTACTAATATATTTTGGTTTCAAAGATTTTTTTCAATCTTTTGTATGCAAATATTCACAAATATAACCAGTTTCGAATATTTCTCAAATTTTTCATTGTGAACTCAGTCAAATACCTTAACAATATCCATCATTAAGTAATAAGAAAGGAATATTTTTAGGTAGAATAATTGGATTTCTTTCTGTACAATTAAATTTTTATTAAAATAAGTAATATTGAATATTTGAATAATAATAAAAGCTATGTCAGTGTTACTGTAGATTTCAAAAATTTTCTAATTAAATAAAAGTAATTATGGCATTCATTCAAACCTGAACTTTTAATTTTAAAAATAATGGATGCCGCAGTAGTTTTAAATTGATTCTGAAATCAGTAGTGAATACTCTTCCTCTATGCAATCATCTCTTTCGAAGATAATATTATTAATTTGATAATCCATATGACAATAAAATCTTTTAAACATCACATTATTATGGATTATTTATCCTAGTTTTTGAGATTCTCTTTCCTACATTTGAGAGATTAATGAAATGCATAATTATTAAACTTTTACATGAGAGAATTCGCTAGTTTTTTTATTTCATTAACATTAATAGATTGAGATAAGGAAAGCAAAGCCAAAAATTTTAATTTCCAAGAATGTATCCTGCGTCAAATAAGATTCTTAATGGATTGCTGTTCGGAAAAGAACATCAGAAATCCAAGAATTCGGAAAAAGAATGTTCTGGGAACAGAGAAATCTGGTCTGAACTTTTGAGAATTCTGAAAATACTAGCAGTTAGTGATGTTCAAATAGAATAAGTACTTTCTAAAAAGATTTTTAAAAAAAGGAAAAGTTACCATTTTTACTCAAATATTTTAAATGGAATATGCTGAGGCTGCCAAAGAATAGCCTTGCATGAATAAGCAATTTATCCTCATCGCTTATTGCAATACGTAGCAAATGTTTGATAGAATATCAGTCACGATATAATAAAACCAAATATAAATATTAAAGTACATTCTTATCAATAAAAAAATAGTTAACATCTAAATTTATACAATAGAATGTTTTATGGTTCTGTAAAACTTGTAGAAAATATACAGGGTGTTTATTTAGTCCCGGACTCATTTTGATGTTTAATAACTCATAAAATAATAAAAGATAGATTAAAATTAATAACATAAATGGTTAAATAGACTCAAAAAGTTTCATGACCCTTGTCAATGAACTTGTCAATGAATGTGAACTGCTGATCTCACAGATATTCTAGGATTGTGTAAAAATGTCTCTCTGACACGCTCAACATCAAATTCACTTTTGCAATGACGTCCGGAACGTTTCTTATCTGAGATACTTCCAACTTCTAGAAAATTCTTTTTCCTCCGCAAGATGCTGTTTTTGGATGGAGGATCTTTTTGGTAAATTCTTCTGAAATTTCTCTGTGCTTGCACTATCGATTTCGTTTCTATGAACCACCATAAAATCTGTGCTTTCTCTTGTGGTGTATGCATTCTCCTTAATATCCGCTCGAATGAAACATCACATACAAAAGTAATGCATAGAACAAACACATCAAAAGTAAACATAACATTGCAATAGCTGCCAAAAATAAAAGAGAGAAAAATCCAATTAATAAGCAGACGATATTTAGAAAAGTACAGATATTTAGACTGGAAAATGAAATTATCTGAAATTAACCACACGCGCAGACGATATTTACAAAAGTAAAAATATTCAAACCTGAAAAGGAAAATAAATGAGTTATTGAATCAATAAATGCCATAAGTTTGTTTATATCTTCATTATTTTATGAATCATTAAACATCAAAATGGGTCCGGGACTAAATAAACACCCTGTATATAAAAAAAATATTGATAGAATTTTAACATTCTGACAATACATGATGGTGGGACACCAAAGTCTCGGTTACAAAACGGAAAATAATTAATTTCAATTCGAGACCTGATTACTATCAAGAATTGAAATGTGCGTGGGTCAAATTCACAAAGCCCATACATGTGAAAATAAATAATGTGTGGAAAGTCAGTGTTCAGTTACATCTTTCTTAATGAGTGACTTACTATTAT
>JAPMOR010095587.1:190889-208506 GCA_026543865.1 Argiope aurantia | reverse complement strand
TATATATATATATATATATTTAAAAAATTTTAGTGAGCATTTACCCTGACGAACCAACTAGTCATCAGAAGCGGCTAGTTTAACAATATTTTTAAAGATTTATAAAAATACAAGAAAAAGATTGTGTGGAAATAAGACTAATTTCTCTAAAAAACTCTTTTTTAAAAATTTTTAAATTAATATTAAATTGGATTTTGCGCAATAAATAATGCGTTCGAAAGTTGTTGAGAAGAAACATCGCAATTTTGTTTAATTTTTAATTAAAAATCTTATAAATTAAAAAAACTTTCTTAGTGAGCATTAATTACTCAAGAAGTAACAACATGTCAAATTTGGTAGCTCTAGATCCAGTGGTTTGCCTTGAAAGTTTCTCATTATTGAAATCGGAATTTAAAAACTTGTGCACTCTATAAGCATTACCAAGTTAAAATTTATAACAGATAGATCTGAATAACTTAATAAGAAGACATAATTATTACACTGACTCGCCGCCCCGCTTGAAGGCACACGGATAAATAATATAGAATGAATACCGCCGCAAAAGCAACACTGGCAGGAACTGTTGTTGAGTCCTAAAGGTCATTACCGGCCACGGTACAACCCGTCCCTAAGGAAGTACATCCCGTCATAAATGGGAGGGGCCAGACCCCCACCTCTCGTGTACCCTCCAGAGTGGCGAGAACCAATAACCATGCTGGAAGCTTATCATCCTCATTTCGAGATGCCTCCCCCGGTGTATTTAATAAGAATGCAAAAGAGCATATATTCTTTACTCTCACTGAATCTCATCCCAAAAGATTTCTTTGAGTAGAAGAGGCTGAAACATAATATTCACAGCTCAAACACTGATGAATTAAAAGCAACCACTGATTGCCACCAAAATGGCAACTGGAATTAGTAGCGCTATCATCCATCGTCGACTTTTTAAGTATTTGGGCAATTACTGCCAACAATTTGAATTTTTCCAAAAACTGGCAAGATTTTTTAATTTGAGCGATGGATATGTGAAGTAAATTGTTTAGTGTTCACGCAGTACAATGAAAGCGTGTGCACTTTTGAGATACCCTGTATATATTGTAATTACTTTTATTTTCTCAGATAAGCAGCAAGAATTCAGTCTCAAAATAGGTGATCATAGAAACATTCTTTATTTCTTTCATAACAAATAATTTTATACACGAAAAATTTCAATATACAAGCATAAAGCATTCTATAAATATTTTATGTTATTTCCTTTTAGCGCCGGTTCGCAAATTGTAATAGGCATCCTCCTGAGGGTATGCAAAAGTTATTTTAATGATTGATGAAGCACAAAACCTAAGGAACTAAAATGAAAAAACAAGTTATATAATTTTATTTCCATAAGATGATGTAAAAAAATGAAAGCTATGTAAGTCCGAATGTCCAGTCAATAAAAGTACAAGAAGAGTGCCAAAATGAATAAATAAATAAAACGGAAATGGTCTCCCCAAAACTTTCTCGCATGCCCTTTAATAAACTTGTCATGACAGAGAACGTCTTGCATGGCATTGGTGCACAATAGCTACAAAATATTAACTTTTGGCATGAATTCAACATTTTTACTGAATCTGTGGGGCCATCCTTGGCGAATTATTTGGCGACTAATCCTTGGCATTCCGTCAATAGTATCCGAAAATCAAATTCGCGTTTTAGACACGTTTTTCTCAACTGATTGAAACAAAGATTTGAGACAAAATTGCACTTGTAGTCACAAAATTCCATATGAAATTTGATATATTTAAATCATTGCGTTTTTAAAGCATCGTGTTTACATTTTTTTTTCTGTTACCAGACTTTCTCTATATTAAGTAGACGAAAAAGTAAAAAATATTATTACATTCGATAAATTCATGAGGAGATTTTATGTAAGCTACTTAATTTACGTTGGTTAACTTCATTAAATGAATAAAAAAATATGTGAAAAAGCTATGTATCCATTTTAACTATAGCATTTAAATGGATGATAATATTTTTTATAACAAATTGCAGATTTTGTTTTTAATACTCCCTTTCTAACTATCAAAAAATAGATTGCACAGACCGTATTATTGTAACGTTCAATTCAAACAGACGAAAACTTCCGTTGATCCAAAAACGCGAGATCAAGTATCATTGAGAAAGCGCGCTATGACGATGTACATTTGTCTTCTTAAGTTCATTTAGAGCCGGATTAGATATTCGCCATAATGTCTATGATGTCCTAATATTTCTTTTGGCTCAAATTTTAAATAACAGTGTATTTTGACATAAACTGAGTAAACTGCAAAAGAAATATTATTCATTAGATTTTAGTTTGGTAATAATGCGTAAAAGTTGCCTTATAGGTTCAAAAACAATATTAAAAATATTTTGTTGCAACATTACATTATTTTAAGAAGCCGAAAAAAGTTTGAAATTTGTAAAAGAAAAAAAAAAGGAAATTTTTAAAAATGGCTTTTAAAATTCTTTCTTGGATTTTAGTTTAGCAATAGTGGTGAAAAATTAGCTTTTAGGATCAAAAAGAATTTTTTAAAATTCTGGTTGCATTACAGCATTATTTCAAAGTGCCGAAAAGACTTTAAAGTTTGTAAAAAAAAAATTGAAAAATTATAAACTTTGACAAGATATTTTTAGGTTCATATAATGTTACAAAAGATTATTTTAAATATATATATAAGCATACAATTGGATAAAATTATTAATTACCAAGTACATTAATAAAAAAGAATATTTTCATGTCCAATTTTGCGTTTCTTACCCCCGTATCCTTAATGATTACAAACTTTATAACTGCAAAATGTTTGTTTCTACTCCACTGCCACATTAAACAGTTTTTTTAAAATAAATTTTTGATATATTCACACGCGAGTCAATTTTTGCTCTTATGTATCCTTCTCTTGCGATTGAACCACAGATATTTTGAGTCGATTCAGCTTCAGTTTCACAGCTCTTTCCACTGTTTGCATGAGACAAGGAAGCGACAGAAAGTCGATAGCCGAGTCCCCTGTACTATTTGGTTCAGCTTCAGATGCCTTCTGTATAAAGTTTTAACTTAATATTAAACCGCACAGAGACTTGGTAGTTTTATCGCTTCTTGTCTATTTGATGAATCTGGTTGGCTTGCCTCTTTTTATAAAGAACAATGTTGTTCTTCAGCGTTCCCATTGCCACCAGTAATCGTTTCTGATGCGCTAGTATTTTTTGCCCGTTCTTGATTAAACTGATCTATTATCTGTAGTTCTCTACTCTTTCTTGATTCTTTCTTCCTCAAAGCGCTTATGGTAACAATATCGATATTATCTATAACCATTTTCCAGTTAGAGCATTGATCTTTTAGAACCTTTTTGTTTCATAACTGGCACTTTTTTTATACGAGTCAGCAATATCAAATAAACGTCTAGCTTCTTCTCCAAATTCTATGAAGTTGAAATTAAACTTATCTGAGCATTTTCTGCTTTTGGACTTCAATAAATTCTTGTATTTAGCATGATAATCTTTTTATCATTTGTGAAATTCTTTTGCTAGAAGCAACGGGAATAGAAGCTCTTGAGCATATTTGTTCTATTATGGGAACTAAAGTGTCACATATACCCCTTACAGAAGGATCCTTCTCTGAAGCAATTTTGAGGTTATGTCTAATAGTAGCACTAGATTCGTCAGTAGTGTGTTCAACTTCAAGCAAATCACTAAATTTCGCAAAAACGGAACACATCGATATTTGTCAAGTCTTCACTAATTTATACTGAGCCATTTTTACTCAAAATAAAGTACATAATCACACTAACAAATCAGTTACACTATAGACGGAGGGGAGACGCCAACTCAACTGAATTCGGCAAAGCTACTGATTTAAACCAGCTCTGCCCTTGTCACCGGACGCAGACAAATCTACATCTTACCTCAATAACAACCGCTTCGGCGACGACTCAGTGCCATGCCAGTGCATTACTAAAACTTTTTAAATATTTTTATTCATATGACAACACTTAATGAAAGCTTATTATTTCCTAATC
The DNA here is from genome assembly GCA_026543865.1 of Argiope aurantia. NCBI lineage: Eukaryota > Metazoa > Arthropoda > Arachnida > Araneae > Araneidae > Argiope > Argiope aurantia. The sequence goes on along the minus strand of JAPMOR010095587.1, from coordinate 204,493 downwards.
GAGGCACGCCAAAATCCTTAAAAGGCTGCAAAAAGTGTGCACCTCAAAATATACTTTAATATTTTTTATAATTTTTATTTAATTTATCTACACCAAAAGGCAACTTTCCCGCGCCATTACAAATTAAAAATCAAAAGTTGATTACTTCGTAAAAAAAAACTTTAAAGTGCAGCAAAAATTTCAATTTTTATGAAATTTTAACGTCCTTGTAGCACCTCAAGACCTACTCCAATATTTTTCATATTTATAATGTATTTTATTTATACTAAAAGGCAACATTTCCGAGCTATTACAAATTAAAAATCAAAAATTGATTTTTTTGTTCCACCCTAGTGGGCAGTGCAGTATAGTGGTCATCATGAACGGCGCGTGTCATGCGGGTTCTCGGTTCGAGCTGTTCTTTTTGCTTTATTTTTTTACTTGTAAATTTTATATTTAATATTTTTGCTTTTTAAATTTATCAATATAGGTGTTTTTCTTTTTAAAAAAACGCAATTTTTTTTACTCACAAAAAGAAAAACCAATTTTTTAAAAAAAACTCATAACTAATTATTACAGCCTTTTTCTATCTGCTGTCATACTGACAGTTTCATAAAGTGCCATCTCGAACCCGATTTCACCATGGTAAAACTGAGTGTAAGTTCTAAAATACAAGTAATGATAGAGAAACTGTAAAATGAATACTGCAATAAAGCAGATTGTTTCGAATAATATTTTAAGCTAAGTGCATTCATGATTTTTTTTATTTATTTAAATAACCAGTTCATATCTAAGTAAGATTGAAAAATATTCATAAGTAATCAGTATGTGACATGCATCTAAATTTTTCTCCAAAAAAATGAATAAATAAAAAAAAAATCACAATTTTACAAAAAAATAAATAAATAAACTCCCGATTGAAGCTTGGTTTTCCATGCATTGTTATTTAATTGGTTGTTTCAATTTCTCTTTAAACAATACCTATTGATAAATAATATGTTTTAAAGTAAACTGAGTATGCTATGGTATAATTCTGCAAAAAAATTGCAAACCACTGTTACAAATTGTGCATTAATTGAGAGAAAAAGATGTTGGTAATAATAGAAAAAAATGCATTTAAAAATGTATCAACATAATGCAAAAATAATGTGCAATTTTGGATAAAGCAATATAACAATAAAAATATAATAGCGCAGCGTTTTGATTAGTTTTACTCCCTAATCATATTTTTATTCAAAACAATCTGTCAGGAACTCAACTTTTAATATTCCAAAGGATTAAAATATAATAGAAAATTTCCACATGATAATATTTTGAAAATGCTACAGTAACTACTAAACAAATAGCAAAAATATACAAAGTTATGCATTTCATATGTAAAAAAGATCAATATTATTTTATATAAAAGCTCTGTTAGGAATTATAGTTCAAAAAGTCTTTAAACTTGCATTAAATTTGCAAAATAAAATCGCATTATAAAATCGAAATTGTATAAATGTTAGCTTTATATGAGATCAGACAATATTTCTTTTCAAAAAATTATATAGTTTTTTATGGGATCAGACGATATTTTTTTTAAATAAATAATGTTTTATGGGATAAAACGATATATATTTTTTAAAAATTAAGTAGTTTTTTTTATGTGATCAAACGATATATTTTTTAAAAAATTAAATAGTTTTTTATGGGAACAGACAATATATTTTTTTTTTTACTTAAATGATATGGGATTTTTAATATATGGGATGAAAACATTCCGTGCTTTTACGCATGTGCCAGGTGGCGTTTATTTTACGAAAATATTTACGAAATGTAAGAAAATGCATCTAATATGATGTCTATTAAAGTCTAGCCCAAACAAAAAATTTCAAAAACGTGCACATCTTACTGCATATCATCCTTTGAGGAGTTAAATCTTTTGAAAATGTTACTCTTGAAATCTTAAAACTTACAGAAAACATGCATATTATTTAAAGCATTATAATTAAATATTTTCTGAAAAATTTAAGTAAGATATTCTAAAAGAATCAAATTAACATTTGATACAAAATTTTACAGTGGTTAACTAATTAGTGCAACAAATAAAGTGAAAATAATTGCATGAAATATTTCTGTTGCAAATAAAAATTATAAGCTAGAACTAGTGCATTCTCTCTTATATAGTTAGTTATAAGGATATTTCAATTTCCCTTTTTTTTTTGTGGATTCCTTTCTTTCAGGTATGTCCTTTTAAGTCCCCTTCCCCCTTTGAATATAATTTAGTCACGTATTTTTGTTGTATTTCAGAATATTTGCAATTAAACAAGAAAAATATCCTTTATTTCATTGTATTACTATGAGTATTTAAATTAAATCTATGTAAACGTGCTTTTGTTGAATGCAACAACAGCAATAAAAATAGAAATTTTTACTAAAAATGGTCAGACTCCAATATTTTTCATGGGACAAATGTTTGCTACAACTGAGCAAGAAGACATTTAAAAAAAATGGGGGGAGGGCATTAACCCCTGAAAATAAAAACACCGTTATCGAAAAGAAACATTTATTAAATTTTTTTAATCTTTAGCTAAATATTGTATCAATGTATAGTTTTTCATTATTTTACATTTATTATGTGTATACATATGACTTCGTCCTTTTTTTTTATTACATGATCTTAGTAGTAATGCTTGCCTGCAAATAAATCTGGAAAGTTTGATAACAGCTTTTAAATACGTGAGTTTGTGACAATGATACCAAAAAAAAACACTTAGAACTAAATGGATGAAATTTTGTATACAGTCTTTACACCAAATTTGTAGAATTATATCAAATTTTATGCAAACTCCGTTCAGAGCAAGTCGATCTGTCCGACTGTTCAAATATAAGTTAACTATAAAACGAAGAGAAATAAATGAATAAAATTCGGTACGTAGAATTAAAATCTATAGTCTAGACACCTATAAAAATTTGAGTCAAATCCAATGAGAAGCTGACCATCTGTCGTTCTGCATTTTTAAAAACATGTAAGAGCGATAACTCAAAAAAGCAATGATTTAAATGTATCAAATTTGGTATGTGATTTTCTGACTAAAGGTATAGTTTTGTTTCCAATTTTGGTTTCAGTAGGTTGGGAACAATGCGTCTGAAACATAGATTTGATCTTTGGATACAATTAATGCATGCTAGGGATTAATCACCGATTAATTCTCCAAGGATAACATGATAAATTCAGTATAAATGCTAAATTTACGTGAAAGATCAACATTTCGTAACTATTGAACGCTAATGCTATGGAACGTGTTCTCTAGGATAATACCTTTATTACAGAGTGTACGAGAAAGGTTTGGAGAAACCTCTCCCGCTGGTTATTTAAAGTAACGAAATGGTTTATGATTGTTAACATGGGTTCGTTTTGATGATATTATGGATAGAAAAAATGGATAGAAAAATCCTTTTTAAATATGTTACATATGATTTAGAGGCATCTATAAAATTTACTAAATACCCATTAAGCAAAGCATTTCTTATACGGAAATAATATTTTAATTTAATAATATTTCTTATATGGAATATTGATTTTAATTTAACAAATAAAAAATGCTAGGTCTGACAATATTTGCATATGGAACTATTTTTTATTGTTTTGTAAAAGTTTTTTACACTAAAAAAGTTTTTTATACTAAATATCTGGAAGTCTTATTTAAAAAAACTTTAATTACTTTCAATATCAGGTAATTTTCTAATGAAAACTAAAAATTAGCAAAGAAAGAAACTTATTCTAACATCTGTCCCTTTTAACGTGTAGAAAGATGATCCAAGACCATTTCCCAAGCTTTTTACTATTAAACACAGAATTACATAGAATTTTCTCTCTCCGTGTTGTTATCCGAATCTCTTCTAAGTATATTAAAAGAGAGAGAGAGAGAGAGAGAGAGAATCAATACGTCCATAGCTTTAATAAAAAAAAAGTCTAATCTCAAGCTATTAAATAAAATATTTTAATGTAAGAAAAATAAATTATTTTTCTTAAAGTTAAAAAAAGACTATAAATTCTTTAATACATTTTAAAATTATTAGATAATCCTTTTTTAAAGCTTTATTACAAAACGTTACTGTCTGTTTTTAAATGAAAGAAGAATAATTGCAAACATTAATTATTTTTTCATATATGTTTAGAAAGCAGACGATACATTTTTATTTTCTTTTTGTTGTTGTTAAGTGATAGAATCTTCTGGCATTTATTTTAATAAAACGATCAGAGTTTTCAGCATTAAATTTCAAATTTTGAAACAAATATGCTAATATCAATGAAAAAAAGAAAGATAAAGAAAAAGAAAGAAAAGAAATCAAGTAGGTAGAATACAAAGAAAGATTAAAACTTGTTATTTTGAGAGAAAGCGGAAGAGAATATGATTTCCAAAAGCACACTGTAACTGTAACGTCTGGAAAATTTTCGTTAGCAAAACTGCATACATATTTTCTCATAACTGACAAATCTGCATGAATACATGGAAATAGATAGATTGCCAATTCTCAACTTTTTGATTGAGTTAACTCGAAATTTGACACAAATCTTTAAATTTGGTAATATAAATCTTAACATTCAAGCTTTATTAATATAGCTTTTTCTGACTTAACATGTTCTCATAAAGATAAACGCGCAGGCGATTTTCTTTTAAAAGAATTTCTTCTTTTAACGAATTTGGTTCGTTTTTTAACGAATTTTTAAACGAATTTGGTGTCTTGAATCAAATTTAAAGATTATATATCAAGCTTTAATCCTTTTAATTCAATGCCATTTTTGAACTATCGCGCTCATAGATACACTTGCCTAATGGTCCCCCCCTTTTTTTTTTCTTCTTTTTGTTTCTTATATGTAGATAGTATAAAACTTAAAAATTTTGAAGGATTTTAAAATTTCCGAAAACATAATTATCAGTTAATCATTATAATCATGTAAATTTTGATACCGTAAATTGGACATCACATTGCAGAAAATGTGAAAAATAAATTTATGTATAGATTCCATAACATTTATAATTTTATAATAAAAAAAATCATTGTGACTTATCTCGGGATGTATTCTATAAATTTTCTTTAAAAAATTAAGCGAATCAATTCAAATTTTGCACACTTATTTTTTAAGAGTAGACAAAAAAAAATGCTGTTATTTTTTTGAAGTGCAAATTAATTCAATATTCAATTAACTAGAAATGTATCGATTTTTTTTTGCCTTTTTTTTTCTGTAGTAAATTCGGAATCAATTACCTCACAAGAAAAATTTTTATGCAAAATAAAAATTCAAACTTTTAACTTTTTAATGATATTAGTTTTATTACACTTTTTGTGTTAATTTTTTGTGTACTTCATTTGATAAAATTGCCAAACTAATTTTACACACAATTTGTACATATTTATTATTATTAGAATTCTGGAAGAATACCAGAAGAAATGTTTAAAAACAGATGATTAAGCACATATATCAGAAATAACTATTAATTAAGCTTTTTTGTTAACGAAAATTTAACTGTTTAAATTATCTTTTCAAAATTTAAACATGAACCTTAGGCCTAAGCAATGTAGGTAAAACCATTAAGTGACGAAATATAAATTTTAAAAAAATAGAAGATAATGACAATTTTAAAAATATATTTTAGAATACAAATAAGTGTTTTTTAAAGTTTATTTTCATTAAATATATTTCAAATTTTATTTTTTATTGTATATAAATTTATTATATTCTTTGACTTATGATCTTTTTACTTATCTATAAATATTTAATAGCGACATCTGAACTTTTGAGTGAATTATTTTTATTTTCTTTATGATTTTTTTTGCGCAATTCGGCAACGAATGCATTGACACTATATTCATATCGTCTGCTATTTTATTGCAACTCTGATGTAACGCTTCCAACGCGATATAATGGAAATTCCTGAACTTATCTGTAGTAAATCTGTTCGTATTAAAAGAATGGCTACTAATTTATGCCTCCGCGGAAGGATGAGGAAAAAATAATACGAATAAGAAAAGACGTAGGACGAAAGAAAACAAAATAAAATAAAAAAATATCAAAGCTACTGTCATGGTGGTTCAGGAATGTCCGTAGCGCCATCACGCGGAATTTATTCATCTATAATTGTCAGGCAACATGTACTAGTCTTCGGATGGGTTTATATGTAGTAAAGAGTTGGTAATGCCAATCCTCCTCCTTGTATGGAGCGTAGCTTTTTACGCCATTTCCTCTTTTATTTATTATCTGCATTCTATTTTTTTCTTGTCATTTGTTGCTCTTTTGCGCCATTAGTAATCGCAGGAGGCGGAGGCGAAGCTTTCCGCCAAAAAATCCTCGGAATTGTTCTCTTGGCGGTGATTTAGTGGCGACGTTGCTCTAATTGGCGGTACAGCAATATTTATTGGACTATTGTGATAGTATACGCTTGCTGCTGGCAGGACATTTGGTGTCTGGATTCGGAGATTTTTTTTTCCTTTTCACTTCTTTTTTTATTTTTTTCTACTTTGCCCATTAGATGTCGTAAAAAAAGAGGCATTTTTTCTTGTGTCGTAAACACGACGTTCGCACAAAAAATCGAAAAGAGTTTTGTCAAGGTCACCAGGTGTTCTTTTAGCTCTGCGTTTTAATAGATGTAAAGAAAATAAATAAATAAAAGGCTTGAAAGAAACCGTTCTCCCTCCAGCTGAGAGTGCTGTACTGGAATTGTTTCGCTAACAAGCTATAGCGGACCACAGGTTAAGTTTTTGGTAGGATTAAAATTTATTGGCAGTAGTTCTTTCAAATTGGCATTAGTTGCAGAGGGCTTTTACCAGTGCATTTCTTCCCACGATTTTATTCTATATTCTTCTCTAATGTATTTATTGACAGGAAAAGAAATGTAGCGTGAAAATGGATAACATTAACTTTTATAGCCGGGTGAAGTAAAGATTACGTATAGAAAGGCGTTAATGACGAGTTTTAACCAGTGATTTAGGTTTTTCCCCAACACTTCTGAAATGTATTTCCACGTCTTCTTACCATTTGTAACCATAAACAGGAATGCTCTTCGGCATTCCAAAAAGGAGCAAAGAAAAATAATATATTTTGAGTACACTTTAAAATTCTATAATGTTCCTTTTCATTATATATGTGTGTGTGTGTGTGTGTGTGTGTGTGTGTGTGTAACATTATTTATTGTGAAGCAGAATGCAGTTTGAAGACAGTGAAGAGACTTTTTACATTTTTAAATTGATTTTAATATCTATCGGGAAAGCAAAATTATTTACAAGCAAAGACGCCGACATTGTGCGTCCGCCACAGCGCGCTGTAAAAACAGAAGTGGGGAAGAAGAGAGAAATAAATTATCCCTCGTCTTATATAACCTATGATTTTGATAGGGAAAATATTTCTTCATAGTGCTAATATATTAATAAGATTCTGATAGGGATTTCTGACGCATGTCAATCACATGTAAGGGAAACACAGGGATCTGTTAAGAAAGAATTTGCCTCATCAGCGGTATTTTGCCTCTTCACGCGGAGTGTGGGAAAGTTAGACTTTTTGCTGATTCTGCAATTTAACAAAGCTTCTCTTGAATTAATTAAGTAGAGACAGTGAAATTGAATCACGAAATAAGAGAATATTTTAGAATAAAGTTATTAAGGACCAAATTAAGATAGAATCTTGGAAATTAATTAAATTGAAATTAGAATTAAAATATCATTATACATACATATATATATATATATATATATATATATATATATATATATATATATATAGAGAGAGAGAGAGAGAGAGAGAGAGAGAGAGAGAGAGAAATTGAAAATTTGATTAGATTTTCAATATTATGATTTTTTTTTCTTTTTTTTTCCGTATCGTGCAAGATAAGAGCAATTTAAAGTAGAATAAAAATTTAATAAATGATAACGGTTGCAGTAAATGTGTTTAAAACTATTGTTAGTTTTAGAAAAAATCATCTGAAATACATGAACAGCTTGTATTTTCTAAAAATGGTAGTTAAATTATTTTTAAGTTGATTTGTTTTCCGATATTTATATTGGAATTTATAGAATTTATTTTGACAGCAAATTAGATTGTAAATTCTATGAAAAATATATTTTCCGATCTATTAGAGAAGCTTTTTTTTTTCTAATTTTTCTTTAAAAAAAAAAGGGGGAAAAATCTTTGGTAGAATAATATAAAAATTCATTCAGTCAAAGTCAGTACAATTTAAACAGAAATTTAAATATTTACTATTTTTTAAATTTTTGCAGCTTTTTCTTTCTTTATTTAGAGAAGATTATAATAAATATGCATGCCTCAATATATTTTTCATGGTTTAATACTGTATTGGATAAAGAGGCGTCAATAACATCAAATGAAAAATTGAAGAATAAACTACCCAGTTCAGCACAGTCCCAGTTAATTCAGATATTTGATCATTTTGATCAAAACCCTTCAAAACCTTGAACTTGACACAAGTTTATTAAAACTTTAAGAAATATAAGATTAGTTTTTCTTAACTTTTATAAATGTGAAAATAAATTTTAAAAATATGAAATATAAAAAAAAATAATGAAATAAGGGTATACATGATACTATACCCTTATACCCTTGATATAATACACCCTTGTAATACAATATACTTATATACCATTATACTATATATTACTATGTATAATTATTGTCAAGGCCGTGCTAGACAATACGTTAATTAGACTGTAGACAAGAGGATTCAATAATTCAAAGCATTTAAAAATGTGCTAAAACAGTGTTAATTTTAATTTAGAACTTAAAAAAATATTTAATGCATATGATTTGGCAAATTTTGGAAACCAGTTTACAAAATTTGGTTTTTGAAATACATCGTTATGCAAAATTAAGAGACGCTAATCAGAGGGGGAAGGAAACTACATTTTTTTTTTTTTTTTGCTCTTTAATTATTTTATTATGAAAATAATTTCATGAGGCATTGGCACTAAAATTTCTATTTACGATTCTGATGAGAGTCAGATTGCTCTAACCCAGTGCAGTGGCGTAACAAGGGAAAGTGGCGCCTGGGGCATGTAATTTTTTCACTTCCTCATGATATTTCTTTTTAAAACGCACCATAAACATACTGATGTTTTGTCCACAATGTAAGCAGACGACTATGACTGATAACCGAAGCATCCATAACACCCCCTCCCCCCGGTCGTGACTCCACTCGGCAAGAATACTGAAATATGTTAAGACATCTTTCAAATTCTTTCTTTTTCCCGCCTCACTTTTATTTAACTTGTCTCGCTCTAAATTCGTAAAGATAAAATATTATTATCGAAATTTCATCCGCTTTCTGACATAGAAGAAATATATTTCTAAATTTTGTATGCTTGAGTGTTCTTGAAGACAATATAATTTCATATTGCTTTAAGAACTTAGTTATCGGATAATCGATTAAGTTAGCTGTATTTTTATTCCATACGTGTTCCCATCAGCTGTTACTGAAAGTGAAGAAAAAATTATAAAATTCTATAATATTTTTGATAACAAATTATTAAATTTAGAAATTGCATTTTTTATGCACTAATAAAAGGCATTTTTAAAAACTAGCCGGCCGCCTTTGGCGAACAGCTTTGCTAGCCAATATTATAGACTTTTTAGGCTGTTTTAATACGAAATGCATTTTTTAAATTTTCATTTTAAGCCCACAATATGTTTTATTAAGAAACATCAGTGGAAGTGAAAATCCTGTTTCGAAATTAATGATAAAAAAAAGCATTTTTTTAAACTTAATTATAACATTGGCAAAAGCACGCAATTGAATATTTTGACGGATGAGTTTGAATTTCATAATAAAACATCGTAATATTATAAATTAAATTTCGATAATAATTCAAGTAAAGAAAAAAAAACTGGACAGAAATGAAATCGCTATCATTAAAGATGTAATTTTTTGTGTTTTAAGCTAATGCAAAAATCTTTTTGGGAAATTTATAATTTTGGAAGCAATGTATTTCAATAAGTCATAGCAAGTATCGATAGTGATAGTTAAGCCTATTTTAGCTCACAATTATTAAAGTTTTTCTATTCATGCTTATTTCTTAATTTTTTTTATATCTTCTGACTTAATGAAGTATAAAAATTTTATTTAACTATCGAAGTACTGAATTAAGTGCAGCTATAATAACACTGAATAAAGCAGTCTGCTGAAACCTTCGTACATCGTTATGTTTGACTTTGATTGCTGCCATTCCGTAATTAGTAATAAGAGCGATTTCTGTGCCACGTACATTAGCATTATATATGTATAGATATTATATTTTTTAAAATTAATAAAAAAATAAAAAAAATAGTTAAAAAAGTAAAAATGTTTTAAAAAACATTTAAAACATATTCTTTTTTTGAAACTTATCCTATTTTTGTTCCGGATCTACTTAGATTGAAATGGATCCAAATCAACTTCGTAATAATGATTAATGGCCCACATGATGATTAAATCTGAAGGAAAGCCATTTGTAAATTCTTTTATCCTTTTCCTAATCATCGTATTATGTTATTAGTATCATCTTTTCCGAATAATTCGCAAGAAGACGATTCTGAGAAAGTATTCGATACCTATTAGTGTTTAGAAGAGAAATAGGTATAATTTTTAAGCTTGTCTTTTCTTTACTTTTTTTGTAATCTTATCCTCGGGCATTTCTTTTCTATCAAAACGGTGCTTAATCTTGTTGACATGGATACGAATTGTGTTAAGTACAAATTATCAATTTTGAACTATGTTTTGTGAATCATTCATAGGATTGATAGTGCAATGCGATTTTGATTTCAAAATTCAATAACGAAATGGATATTCTGAAAAGCTGAAAATAATTTACGTTTAATTCGGTCTTTTGCAGCAGAATTTTATTCTAATCCCGCTGGCTTGGATCCGATTTAATTATAAAATATTTAAAGTTATTAGTTTTGACTTGCATTATATGTGCCATTCTTAAGGAGAAGAGAGCAATAGGATTTTAAATTCCATATTTAGTAATGAAACTGATGTTTTGAAAAGTTTGAAGTATTCTAAGCTTATTTTGATCATTTCCGGTAGAATACTATTCTAATCCCGCTGCCTTGGATCCGAGTTATAAAATATTCAAAATGATTAGTTTTCACTTGTATTATGTATGCCATTTTTAGGGCGGGCAGCACAATATGATTTTACATTCAATGTTTACTAATAAAATGGATATTTTGAAATTTTTGAAATATTCTATGCTTATTTTGGACATTTGCTGTAGAATAATGTTACGAAATTTCCGGGGTTCGTTTGGATAGTGGAAGTTATATGTTGTGGAGAACGCTCAATCAGTAGGCGGCAGTAGAAAAAGAAACAACGACGTTTATTTACACGAAGACACACAGGACAGCACAAAAACGGCAACTATATACAGCATAAAAGACGGTTATCTTCAGCCGAGACGTGCAGCATACAACAGCATACACAGAAGCATACAACAAGACTCTACTGTAGACAGTAGCGCACAGCTTAGTTCAGCACTAGTTTGACTCCGTCGCTGCTCTGCTAATCCCTGAAAGATCAGTTCTTCACCGTCGATTCCAACTATTACTCTGGCAGCTGCGGCTGCCTCCTTTTATAGGTCTCAGGAGGCGGGGCTAGAAGCCTCTCAACCAATCAGGAACATTCGAGACGTATCTCGGTTCCTACTGGACGGATCTGGAAAATTCTCGATGTTTCGGGTATAATCTATTTTGGCGCCAAGTCGACAAATGGTCGCCAAGTTTGTCGCCAAGCTCCGGGACCTCCGACGCGACACCCAGACTCCGTCCAATACAAATGACTGTAAAACATTCTTTCCGATGATGGAACCAACTATGCTGGGAAGCAGCATTACGGATTCGTAACAATAGTATTATAATATCGTCGGCTTGGATCCGAGTTATAAAATATTCAAAGTTATTAGTTTTGGATTGTATTATGTATGCCATTCTTAAGGCGGAGAGCGCAATACGATTTTAAATTCAATATTTAGTAATGGAACTGATATTTTGAAAAATTTGAAGTATTCTAAGCTTATTTTGATCATTTCCTGTAGAATATTATTCTAATCCCGCTGGCTTGGATCCAAATCATAAAATATTCTAAGTTATTAGTTTTGGATTGTATTATGTATGCCATTCTTAAGGCGGAGAGCGCAATAAGATTTTAAATTCAATATTTAATAACGAAACTGATATTTTGAAAAGTTTGAAGTATTCTATGCTTACTTTGATCATTTGCTGTAGAATAGTATTATAATATCGTCTTCTTGGATCAGAACTATGATTAATCCAAAAGTCCCAATTTTGAATCATACCATACAGTGCATTGTGATGTTACCATATCATACAATGCATTGTGTGTTATGCTTTTCGTTCTCATGTAAAAATCATTGCTTTCCCGCTATAAAATTTTTAATTCCAAAAGTGTCATCTTCTGAGCAATGCATCCACCAAAATTATGCTTCATATCTATATAAGAAGAAAACGTCATGAATATTAAACAAAATCAGAAAAAAAGTAAGGAGCACATTAAAAACAAATATAAACCAACACAAGAAAAAAATATATAAAATTTCATTTATAAACTCAATATATAGACATTTTGACATTTTTCAACGATATTCATTATGTCAGGCAAAAAAGAGTTCTTAGTAGGAGACCTTTATAAATAATTCAAAAATTTTCAAAAACTCAAGGGCCACCCAGCAATAAACACAGATTATAAATTTAGGCTTCTAATTTTATTAACTTTTTTAAATTTTGAGGTATACTTGACAGTCGTATTTTCGGTTGCTTTAGTGCCTGCATGTGCTTTACGCTTATATATTAGGGTGTCCATAAGTTTTTTTCCTATTTCAGATATGAAATGAATATACAATATTTACTGTTTAAGATATTATTTATTTTGTTTGATAAGATCCCTTTTGCTCTGTTACCTTTTTCCATTTCTCAGGAAGCATCATTATGCCTTCTTTCCAAAATTGTCGTGTTTTCGGACAAGAAATTTGGTGCGCTTTTATTTCGCTGATGGATTCAAAGCGCTTATCGTGAAGAGAAATTTTTAAGGACAGAAAAAATTAATAATCAGATGGAGCGAGATCTGGAGTGTATGCAGGATGCGGTAAAACATCCCAATCAAATTGTGAGAGCTTCTCTCTTGCGACTAATGCAATATGTGGTCTCGTGTTGTCATGATGATAAACAATGTCTTGTCGGTTGATTAATTTTGGCCGGTTTTTCTTTCTTTCTTTTTTCCTGCTATGACGGCTTTTAATTGATCCAGTTGATGAAAGTATTTCGTAGAATTTATTATTTCACTTTGAGGAAAGAGCTTGTAGAAAATTACGCCTTTCCAATCCCATCAAATGGACAAAAGAACTTTTGGGGGGTGTAGTCCTGGCTTTGCTACATTTGAAGGCCTAAAAGAGCTCTGGGACGGCTGAAATCGATGACATAGACGGCTAATAGATAAGCCTGCATGTTTGCACAAGCAGAACCAAATAAGACATTCATAGCGCGATGAGAAAGAAACTTTTGGGACACCCTAATATATATATATGTGTGTGTGTGTATGTGTGTGTGTGTGTGTGTGTGTGTGTGTGTGTGTGTGTGTGTGTGT
>JAPMOR010095587.1:164293-190879 GCA_026543865.1 Argiope aurantia | reverse complement strand
TGTGTGTGTGTGTGTGTGTGTGTGTGTGTGTGTGTGTGTGTGTGTGTTCTGATCCTGATACGAGTTTTGGAAAAAAAATTGACCTCGAGATAAAATTTTGGAGCTCGAACGAATTTGAGATTTAAAAAAAACCCACCGTTTTTTAAATGTCGGCCCATGCGTAATCTAATAGTCACGTAAACCGGTTTTTACTGGTTTTTCAAGAAAAAAGATTCTGGCCTCTAGAAAAAAAAATTTAGAACTCGATTGATTTTGAAATGGTCAGAAACCATCGTTTTTCTAGATGTTTGGTGATTGCGAAATATGAGTCATGTGAGTGTGAGAACATGATGTTTTCTGTCGGATTGATATCACGTGACTTAAATAATGTTCTCAAATGATAACTAGAAATTTGCGATAGCAGAATTCATTTTATTTATTTATTTTTTAATCATAGATTTAACACACACAGAATCATAAAATAAATATACCCCAAATCGGACCAGTTTTCTTTACTAATTTGTAATATGTTTATAAAATAAATAGTGAATTCTTTCCTCAAATCGTCTATCACTTTTTAATCAATTATACGTTTTTATGAATACATCAATTTCAAAAAATAATTCAATATACAAATAATTATATGTCAAAATACAATTTATCCTTGAATCGCGTTTTGAAATCAATCAGCTGCATAAAGAAGTTATAAATTATTAAAAACTTTCTGGGCCATTAAAAACATCTTGAAAGAAGCTGAAAGAGTATTTATTTCAATAATTGCAGTGACTACATAATAGGAGTGATCACTTACCAGAACATTGATTATTCATATTATTTTTGGAAGTTTTATCCGAATGTCCCAGTTTCAGCGAGGTATGAAATCTATATTTTAAAATTAATTAGCAAAACCAATTCTTCAATCTCAAACACTGGATGAATTACACCAATTATTTTAAATGCAAGATCATTACTTCTAAATATACCATCAATTTTCCTTTACCCCTCTCCCGTCGAAAACAAAGCGTCTTCCCTTTTAGAAAGAAATTTCAAAAACTGATACTTCACGACTCACTCTCTTAAGATAAATTCTATGTATATAAAACACCAACCTTACGTGGCATAGAAAACATTTTTATTACTTATTATCTTGTGACAAGCATCAGATGCAGTCAAACCATCGTACTCTTTTGCAACTGCATTGAATTCAACATTTAGAATTTAGCTGCAAAATATCATTAGAAATGTTCTGGGAAGGATTCATTGTGTCATCAAAGTCTATTCATTCAGAGGAATGAAAATATAAAAGAAACCAAGAAATAAGCATCTATTAGTTAAACGGAAATGGGCTTAAGCATTTCCAAATAAATAATTACTATGACTTACTTATGGAAACTGATGACCATATTTTTAAAAACAATTACCTCACAAAAATTATATTTTTATTACATGATTCAAAGTCGCTAGTATTAAATATTTTTAGCAAAGCAGTTTTTTGAGAAATTTCAATTAAAAGTTGTGCATTAAAAATTCATATATTTGCGTGTGTGTGTTTATGTAATGATATATCTTTGATTTAATTTAATTCTTAATTAATTTCCTGTTTTTTTTATCTTAAATTAATCCATTCTGATTTATTTAAAAAATTTCTCTTATTTCCTGATCCTAATCTCTCTTTTTTCTTTTCTTTTTTTTTTTAATGCCAACACGGCTAGAAAAAATTCCTTTTTCTTTATCTCTCGTGCAACGAGCGAAGGGATAAGAATCCTTGCCGCTTATGCCAAAAAGATACCAAGGATTCCCAAGATCCCTAAAATTCCCATTCCCAAATCGACACACGTGTCGATAAAATCGCTTTCGGAATCTCATAATAAAACAACTAAAGGAGAAAATTCGATCTTTTGCTCTTGTATTGCCATGTAAACAGACGACTTTTATCATTACTTTTTCTTTGTATGAATGTCTCCAGGATGAAATAAATCGAAGTTAAAATTTCAAAGGTTCCTTCTCTTCGACCGCGCATCTGCAAAATTATGTTTACATACTTTTGCAGATGCGCGGTCGAAGAGAACACAGATATATTAATGCATGATATAGATGCCTCGAGAGCCAGTGTTTGGGAGTGGGGTAATATAGGACCAAAATAACAGTGCTTATTTATTGACACTTTTGAAACTGCATATAACGATAAGTAGAAAAATTGATCATCTCTAGACACCTTACACTTTGGTTCTGACATTAATAGCTTATGGCAGCAAAAAATCTCGTTTTGTCAATGCAATAATCAGGGTTGTAACGGGAATAAGTGGTCCCTTTACCCTTTTTTTTTTCTCAAAGCCACAGACAAAATAAAGAAAAATACTTTGTGATATGTAACAATAATTGGAGATGAACAATATTTCCGCAATGTTATACAATGTTAAAAATATTTCATCAACATTTCATTAAAATCATTCTTAGTTTAATAAAATGGTTAAAGCTGAGTTATTTTTTATATTCTTTTATAGTTAAGCTATAAATATAATATTGAGAATGGATGTTGTATACTTTGTATACAACATCCATTGTTGTATACTTTGGTGTTGTATACTTGGTGTTGTATACTTTCAACAATAAAATTAGCCAAGATGTATGTCAACACATTTGTTTTGTCATCTTACTAAGAGGGTAAATAATATACCCATTCTGTTTTTTATTTCTAAAAAATGAATGTGGAAAATTATAATAATCATGATAGAATCTATAAAATGATAATGGACAATTTATTACCATAAACAAGATAAAATGACTCGCTGACCAACTGAATTTTCTGCATTCCTGAACAACAATTATTAGCCCTATGTGGTCCCTGTAGCGCAGTGGATAGCGCGTTGGACTTCTAATCCAAAGGTCCCGGGTTCGAATCCCGGCAGGGATGGTCGGGCCGAATGCAGTTTGGTATTTTTAACATAGCGACCATTAGCTTATCCGCTATTTCAGTGGTTTGGTAGTTAATTTGTTGCATTCCGAGTTTCTTGCTGTTTAGTGTGTTTTATCTTTTAAAATTGCGCAGTTTTACTTTTTTGTATATGTAATATAGAGAAAGTATAAAAATCGTCAGAAAAATTCGAATTCCATATTTTGACGAATCTTCACGCTTTAGATCTCTCTGAGTTCGAAAACACATTTTTAGTAAATTTCCGTCTCTCTGTGACAAAGATAACACAAAAATGTTTTGAGCTGGCAGTTGAAATTTAATATACGGACTTTACACCAAATTTGCAGATTTCTATCACACTTGGCGTAAAATCTGTTCGGAGAAAGTCCGTTTGCCTGGCTGTTAGAATAAAAGTTCACACAATAATTACAAAACGAAAAGAGGTAAGCAGATAAAATTCGCAATACAGATTGAACATCTATATTATAGACACCTTTCAAGATATGAGCCAAATCCAACAGAGGGTTGATTGTCTGTCGGTCTGTACTTTCAGAAATATGTAAGCATGATAATTCAAAAACGCACTGAGTTAAATATATCAGTTTCTTTTATGACATTTTGTAACTATAGGCGAAGTTTTGTATGAAATCTTTGTTCCTATCAGTTGAGAAAAATGTATCTAAAGCACAAATTCGATTTTCGGATACTATTAACCGCATGCCAAGGATTAATCGCCAAATAACTTGCCAAATCGCCAAATAAATCGCCAAATAATAAGATTCAGTAACAATGCTGAATTCACGCACTTTGGGCAGAATGTTAGAATAAAAATTTTCAACTTATAGCTAAAACGAATCATTTAGTCAAATAATTCTTAATTTCGTTTAATTTTGCTGTAGAAAAGTCTATTCAAGACAAATTCTGTGCTATTGTTTCAAAAATTCAAGATAGCGCACAGTATTCTCAGTCTCTTACTATTTTCAAGAATGATGTGACCTCCTGTAAAATCCCGAAAGCTTCATTTTGTATATTAATTAGTCAAGACAGCAAATAATTCAGAATTTTAATAAAACGCAGAATCTTGCATCAAATAATATTTTTTTTAGATATTCATTAAAGCAGTATAAAGTATAATATATTTTAATGTTTTAAAAACTAGTTAATAGTTCCAAGTTTACTCGGAATGAAATTATTTCCATTTTTTAAAATAATGATAATAATGATCTATTATCATTATTATAAAAAATGAAAAATGATCTTCATTTTATGTAATAATGTTATATTTATTTAATTGTTACAAAACTTTCATTTAAACCATGCTTTTCCTTTAGTACTTATGTGCAAATTTTGAAGTATTTATAACAAAACAAATATCACAAGCAATTATTAAATTTGTAACATAACAAATGAGTTATCAAAATTCATGATTTGAATTTCTTGCACGAGAAAAAACACATTTTTAATAGCACTCGCCTGTAAACAAACGAGTTTTAAATATTATAATAAACAAACTCTTTCAGTCGTCTGCAATTAAAATGAAAAAATCTGCTGCGCTAAAGAATTTTAGAATATAAAATAATGATACATCTATACTTATATAAAGTTCAATGTGTGTGTGTGTGTGTTGGCGCTACAGGCCTGACCGTTTGACCTACAGCTACCAAATTTGGTACATGTATACCTTGGAGGTCGGGAATGTGCACCTGGAGTTCCTTTTTTTTTGAATTTTTAATTAGAATTTTAATTATTATTTAAAAACTACCTTTCCCACCAAAAAAATTTTTCATTTTCCCCACCGCCAAATGAGTAAGGTTTCAGTTTTTTTCCCCAACAGTAATGAGGCTAGGCTTAACATTTTTCGGCCGATTATTTCAAACGATTCTGTTTATTTTCTTAATGTTTGATGCATTTAGAATTAAATATTGTTAATTAATCGATCTTTCTGATTCATTCTGAAGTACTTTTGAATTAAAATAAAACAGAATAAAGGAAATAAAAAATTTCTAATCTGCATAGCGTTACTCCAACTGGCGTAGAAAAATTCACGCATTTGCGTTACCATAACTGGCGTTGAAAATTCACGCATGCGCATTGTGTTCTGATTGTTGACAATATTATCAACCGATGATTCTTGATTTAAATTATTTTTAGGTTATATGCATGCTTTTGTAATTAAATTGTTATTTATGTTAGTTAGTTATTATGTTAGTTATTTATGTTAGTTATATATTTTTTGTATATGCTTATAGTTTTAAGTACATCGTTTTTTAAGTAGTTTTTTTCAACTTGTTTTCAACCGATTATTTTAAACGATTCGTTCATTTCCTTAGTGTTTGATGCATTTAAAATTAAACATTGTTAATTAATCGATCTGGTCATGATGAATCTGAGAAAATTTTGTTGACAAATTCTTGAAATATTACATAAATTAAGAAAGATATTCTTTAGTGCCCATAAAGTTTAAAGGCTCAGTAACTGTTTTCAGTAATCACATTGCAAAAAAAAAAAAAAAAAAAAAAAAAAAAAAACTTTGCTTCAGTAAAAAATATTATTATATTAATTGCATTTCCACTTTAATTTAAAGTATAAATTCTACGGGAGCTAACAGAAAATAAGAGAGATACATATTACGTTATGACTGAAGGCCTTTATAATATTATATAACTATCAAAATTTGAAGTTTTAAAATATTTTGATGAAGGAGCTATTAAAGTAGGAATTGCATAAAATATTTAATTATTAAAATTTTAATGAATATTACGATTGGAGAACCGGCTGGTTGCCAAAGGCGGCTAGTATTTAATAGTTTCTGGAAAAATTGAACCGTCCCAAACGATTTTTAAAAACCGTTTATTTTTAATGTTAAAGAATGACACAAAATTTAATTACATGCTGTCAGTAACAACTTGAATATTTATTTTTGGCGTCAAATATAAAATCAGCCTTTTTCAACAGAGAATTTCAATCTTTATGGATCATTAAAAATAGATAATCGAATGCTGAATAAATATTTAAATTTTAAGAATCTTCAAATCTATTTTCGAATTAAAGTCACTTTACTTTTTTTAATACTAATAAGGTAAAGCGAATCTTTTCCCTTCGTTTTGCTATTTTTAAAACAATTTTAAGTACAAAACAAGGAAAAAAAAATCTTAGTGGCTGTCGCAATGATTAATTGCATACTAGAAATACAGTTTTTAGTTAATAAAAATTAGATTTTTAATTAATTTATTTTAACGTTTATTAAAACCTTGCTAATGCTTCATTGTATTAGGGGCAAAATTGGGTAAAAATCTGTTGGGTAGTTTGGATTTTTATCAGATACAAAAAAGTTGGTTGTCCATTTTTTTTAATAGATTAAATGTAGACAGTTATTCATATCAGACATAAGACAAAAAAAAATGTAACAGACAGCAATAAAAATAATAATGCAATTCGCACGTACTTCAGACTTTTAGAATGCTTTCATACACATACATACATAGGTATATATATATATACTTTTCAGTGTTTTCTATCCCCCGCAACTCCCTACCAGTTCTTGATCCTCAAATCACGCAGGTCTCTTTCCACATCATCCAGCCATCTAGTTGGAGGTCTTCCTCTGACCCGGGATCCCATAAGATTTTTAAAAGTGGATATTTTGAGAGCGCTATTTTCATGGCTTTTCCAGATATGACAGAGCAATCTTAACATTTTGCTCGGATAATCAGTTATCTGTAATTGCCTAAAGAATTTGTATAATTCAAAACTGAATCTAATTCGCTAAAATCCTCTCTCTAGTACTGGGCCAAAGATAGTTCTAAGTCTCTTTCTCTCGAACATGTTCAAAGAATGCTGATATATATAAGTTAGGAAATTTATTTTGTTGCTGTAGTATATTTATCCAACATTAAATTCTCTCTAGCTTGTATTTTTTTTTTTTTTTACAAACTACAAAGTTCTTAAAGTATAAATGAACCTCTGATATAGAACCATTTTTATTACCAAATTAAGAAAAGTTTTTGCTATCGAATTAATATGCATCAAGAGTGGATGGTTTGGTTTGGTTTGGTTTAGTTATATTAACGTCTCTTTTAAAACAACACTTGGGCTATTTTGGGACGGACCTCGAAATTTTGAACCGCGGTCAGATGACGAGAACGACACCTGAGCTGACACCCTCCTCTCCACACCACACCACACCAGCGAGAGGACGTTTGGTCAGGAGGGATTTAACGTGCAACTGACCCTTTTACACGACGGTTCTTCGGTGGAATCGGGTCTCGAACCTGAAACCCTCCGGTTCCGAAGCTGAGATCGTACCACCAAGCCACCGCGGCCCGCATCAAGAGTGGAAAATATTTTTATATATAGAAATTTCGAAAAGCCGGAATGCTGCATATACATTTGTTACATCGAAATATATGGTGAGAAATTATACCAGCTTGCACAATTGCATATAAAAATTGAGGAATTTGGGGGTAAGTTGGTGCTGAAATTGCTGGAACCTCGTTTAAGCATAATTATTAACCGAATCTTACTTGTAATACGGAACACTCGTTAGATGGAACAATTCTTTCCATAGGTATCCATGTAAAATAGGGCATTGCGTTCCATTCCGAAAAGAAAAAAAAAGTACTCAAATAAATTTGTAATATTGTAATTTATCATTTATAAGGCATGCCTTTTTATTTTCTCGTATATGTAGTATGGAGAAGGTATTGTAGTCATCAAAAAAGAAGAAAAAATGAACTCGACAAATCTCCACGTTTTAGATCTCCCTGAGTTCGAAAAACACATTTTTGGAAAATGTCCGTCTATCTGCCTGTGACAAAGGTAACTCAAAAACGCTTTGAGCTAGACTGTCGAAATTTGGTATACGGTCTTTCTACCAAATTTGTATATTTCTATCAAATTTTGAATAAAATCTGCTCAGAGGAAGTCTATCCGGCTGGTCGAATCTAATTTAATACGATAAATACAAAACAAAGAGAGCTAGATAGATAAGATTCGGTACAAAATTTTAACATCTATAGGGTAGAGACCTGTCACATTTTGAGCCAAAACTAACAATAGGTTGACCGTGTGTCGGTCTGTATTTTCAGAAATATCTAAACGCGATAATTCAAAAACGCAATGACTTAAATATATCAAATTTGATATGAGAATTTGATAATACAATTGAAGTTTTGTGTCAAATCTTTGATTCAATCGTTTGAGAAAAACGTATCTAAAGCACAAATTCGATTTTTGGATACTATTAAGTGCATCCTTGACTATCGTGTCATCAATAGCCAAGGATAATGCAGTAAAAATGCTAAATTCACGCCAAAAAGCTCATATTTCGTAACTGTTGTACACCAGTATCATGCAAGGCATTCTTTAGCATGACAGTTTTATTAGAGACTATGTAAGAAAGTTTTCAGGATACCATTCCAGCTGGTTTCTAAAAACGCTTTTCTAAGACGTTTGAGAACACATCATAATTTGTCAAAATTGAGATGCTGCATTAACGCTAAATGAATTTATTGCGAGTCTAGCTACTGCCTAATTAGGCGATGCTACTCACCGTACGATACTATATTTTCCCACGGTGTCGGTGTCTCTCTTATTTCACTGAAAATTGTTACTCTTTTGAGTCTGTTATTTTTTCTTTTCAACCTTTCCAAATATCAACCGCAACTTTTTGCTGTGACACATAATGCAGCTACATAAATTTTCCGGTAATTTTTGCTATGTTTTTCCGCCAGCTTATCGATACCGTTTTGTTATCCATCAGTAGTTGCCCAATTATCTTGACTAGAAATAGAATCTTGTCGATTAAAATTCCGTATACACTTTCTCAAATCCCTCGGTATCACGTTCGACGAAGCTATCCGACAAAAATTTCTTTTCTGTAGATATAAGGGTTTTTTTCAAATAAGCGATCAACATAGGTGTTGAGTTAGATCTTTTTCTGTGAAACATCGATTTTAAGCTAGTAATTTTTAAAAATTTTGTTTTATTCGGTATGCGAATGAATACTTATGAGAGGTGCTCGTTAAATAAACTACGTCTGTAGTACGTTCATATATCCTTAAAAAGTGTTATACTTCAAACTTGACTAAATTAAAACCTGAAATATGTTTATTTTTTTTTCTATTAACTCTTTAATTGTAAAATTTTTTGTGTGCTATCTGATAAAATAACACCTTTCATTTTGATAATATATTGTCAAATTAATTCAAATAAGAATCCGTATGAGATGCTCATAGATTAAAAGTCTTTTAATTTCCTCATATATGAAGCGCACATAGAGAAAGTATTGTTATCGCCAAAATATTTGTACCCGAGATTTTTTTTTACGAATCTTTACTTCCGAGATCTTACTGAGTTCGAAAATTGCAATTTTGGAATTTTGCCTGTGATTACGATAGCTGAAAAAGGTTTTGAACTGGGTGAATAAAATTTCGTATATTGTCTTTGCAAATGAAATGTGTATGAAAATCACTCAGGAGAAATTCTTTGTCTGATAGCTGAGTGTTCACAACTACAAAATGTTAGGAAATGGAGACAGAAAATTTGAAACTTGGGTTTATCTTTTAACATGTAAGGTCATATTAAATTTAGAATCAAATCCACCAAGAGGTTGACCTTTATCGGTCTGTACCCTCGTAATGCAAGTAAACGAGGGCATTTTAAAAATGTAAATGAAATCTTGAATGTAATGTCGTTGGTATACAATTGATGTGTTGGTTTGATACATAATCTGTTGACTACAATTGTAATTCTATGTCAAATTTTCGTTTCAATCGGTAAGAAAAAAAGTTGAAAGTCGGTAAGTCCAAAATACATATTCGATATTCTCGTAATTATGTATTAACCGCATGCCAGGGATAATTCGCCAAAAATATCATCTCATTATTGTTTCAGTAAAAACTTTAGATTTATACCGAAGAACGTTATTTTGAAATTATAACTCGCCCATGCCATTTAATTAAAACCTGCGCATTTTTTTTCTTTACTATACTGGGAATCAATCATCTCTCATGTATGAATATCACACATTGACTGCACCTACCCGCCTTGAGACTCACGGATAAAATCTGAAAAACTGGACCGCAACGGCGGCATTGATGAGAAATCAGGTTGAATCCTAAGGACCATTATCGGCCATGGTACAATCCTTCCCGAGGAAGTAAGTCCCATCATCTATAGGGGATAGTCGACTCCTCCTTATTTCTATACCCAACAAGGTAGAAGAACCAACCACCATGCCTGAAGCTTCTCTTCCTCATATGGCTCGTGATGAAGGAGATTTGTAACATTTTTCTATTGGTTAAAGCGATCATGAATTCAGGACCAGGTTAGATTTTTCCCTTATGAAATGCTAGATCCCCTCCCCCTTTTCTTCTTTGCTTTCTCAACACCCAGAACCAAAGTTTCCTCATCAATTTTAATTTAATCTATCATAAAAACCCAAGGTGGCACCTCGAAAAGAGGATGAGATGCTTCCGGTATGGTGGTTGGATCTCACCTCCCTAGAGATACACAAAAAGGTGGTGGGGGGGGGGAATCTAGCTCCTACCATCGATGGTGGGGCGTACTTCTTTCGGGAAGGGTTGTACCGTGGCCGGTGATGGTGCTTAGGACTCAACCACAGTTCCCACCAGTGTTGCTGTTGCGGCGGTCCGGTCATTCAGTTTTCTTTATTCGTGTGCCTTCGGGCGGGTCGGAGAGTCAGTGATATGACTTAATCTATAATAAAAGCAATTTTTAAATTTCAAATATTACGGCAATTGAAATAACAAAACATTTAACAGTAAATTATTAGTTCAGAATCTAATGTATAAAAACTTCAAAATTAAAATTTCAGTATAAACAAAAGGGTACGAAAATTGCAAAATTCTTTTATTCGGATGTTCCAGTACTAATTATTTGTTAGTCCTTTAGCCATTTGCGATAAATAAATAAATAATAAATATTATAATAAAGCATACTTGTCTGCAAAGAAATTTGAAGACAAGAAAAAAAATAAAAATAATCCTAAAAAATAATATTTTTATATTTAAAATAATTTTTATTTTAATTTGAATTCTTTGAGTATAGGATCCATTTAAGTCAAGTGAAAGTATAAAATAAAATTAAGTTAAGAATTTGCCGGCCTCCTGACCTAGGGGCATCGCATCTTCGTCGTGATCTAGGCTTTCCGGGTTCGAGTCCTGTTTCGGGCATGGTTATTCCTTATTCTGTGTGCAATCTGTGAGGTGTGTGAATGAGCTCCCCTGTAAAAAGCGGTTGTGCAAGGGAATGTCATCTTCATATGAACCAGAAGTCAGACTTCTGCCCTAGGGTGGTCAGGGGTCTTTATCCTCAGTAGATACTACACCCCTCTTTCCGTTGTAACGCGGACACATCATTATCAATTTGTGAATTTCCTCAAAAACCAGCGGGAGTGTTCTCCTAAACATTTTCTCGTATATTTTCTAATGAACTTGTCAGAGAACGCCTTGCATGGCAATGGCGCACGATAGTTACGAAATATTAACTTCTGGCGTGGATTTAGCATTTTTACTGAATCTATCGTGTCATCCTTGGCGAACTATTTGGCGATTAATCCCTGGCATGTAGTTAATAGAATCCCAAAATTGAAACTGTGACTCATTTTTCTCGATAAATTGAGATAGAGATTTAAGCAAAATTGCACTTATAGTCACAAAATTCCATGCCTCATTTCATATATTTAAATCATGGTGCTTTTGAATTATAGAGTTTGCATGTTTCTGAAATTACAGACGGACAGATAGTCAATCCGTCGTTGGTTTGGGCTCAAACATTGACAGGTATCTACACTTTCGATGTTAAACCTGTGCACCGAATCTTATCTATCTAGCTCTCTTCGCTTTGTAGTTATCGTTTAAACTTATATTCGAACAGACGAACTTTTTTTAAAAGAATTTCCTCAAAATTTGATGAAAATCTGCAAATTTGCTGTAAAGACCAGGTACCAAATTTCATTCATCTAGCTCAAAGCGTTATGAGTTATTTTTGTCACAGACAGACGGTCATTTTCCAAAAATGTGTTTTTCGAACTCAGGTAAGTCTTAAACGTGGAGATTCGACAAAATCTCGTGTTCGAATTTTTTTATAATTATTATATGTTCCCTTTACTATATATATGAGAAAGTAAAAAAAGGGGGACTTGAGGGACTTTAACTCCGAAGTTAACGGGTTAATTTAATAATTTCAAAAACAATATTATTTGCATTTTGCATTTTTTCATACTATATTCAAATATCAGAGTGAATAGAGTTAGTTCAGAGCTATGTTTATATCAATATAAACATAAAAATCACTTTGTGAAAATTATTTCGTTGACTTATTTCGCTTCTAAAAATAAAGATATTGTTCGCGATATTTTTCTTACCCTACCTCCAACTCCTGAAGCGAGACAGATTGTAGTGGAAAGATTTTTGGTTCTACTATACATAAGAAATACTATCGTCAATAATGAAATCCATTTATTTAATTTTTTTTTCTTTGCAACCTTTGATCTTAGATTTTGTTTACTTGGCTTTAGTTAATATGAATTTGACATACTTGATTCACAAAATATGAAAAATGAATGTATTACTTTTGAATTTTCTTTCATTATATTTTGTGATTTGATTTGAC
This sequence comes from Argiope aurantia, assembly GCA_026543865.1. NCBI lineage: Eukaryota > Metazoa > Arthropoda > Arachnida > Araneae > Araneidae > Argiope > Argiope aurantia. The sequence goes on along the minus strand of JAPMOR010095587.1, from coordinate 178,350 downwards.
TTCTTAGATTAAATTCCCATTTAGAAATTAAATCTGAATAAATGGAAATGAAATGAGAATAAGAAATAAATGGAAATGAAATAAGAATTTTCATGAAGTGTAGCTTCTCATTTTAACCCCTTAATCGCCTAGCCCGTGATTCATATGTGTTTAAGATTATCTCATCTCATATTTATAGATTAAAATTAAATCATTCAATGACATCATAATTTGACACCAGAATTATACATAATCCACAAACTCCTCAAATTTTCAATGGATTCTTCAAGAGAATAGCATATTTTCAAAAAAGAAAATGTAATTTAATTATATAGCGAAGAAAGCTAAACAGTTAAGACATTAAACCCTGATTACAAGATCAGATAACTCCAAAGAACAGCACATGAGCGGAAAGGTACTTAATCGAAAATAGCAGATTTAATGTGTTTTAAATCCACAGGCACTATGGTTACTAAGCGTTACCAGGTTTCGAACACTAATACCTTAATCCTAGCCTTTAAATTTTCTAAAAGCAAACATAAAATTTAATTTAATAAATTTATTAATTACGTATTGAAAGTAATTAAAGTGGAGAATAAATATTATATTTAGAACAAAAAAGACCCCCCCCCCCCTTTTCTTCTTTTTTTTTTCTTTTTTGAAAAAAAAACGCGAATCAACTGCGTATTAGTTTGCATATATCTAATGCAGCTTTTTCGCATTAACTTGTTCAAGGAAAATCATCATCTAACTAATTACGATTTATATTTATTTCTAATTAGTGCCTTAAAATAGTTAGAAAAGGATTGATTGGGATGCCAAGGTAAATGATACCTGCTAATAGAAGAGATGTGCAGGGAAAGTGTATAACGGGGCCAACACGCATCTGTGTCAATCCTCACTAAAAACTCAGCAAACCGAAACCTATGCTACGCTTCGACGCCAAACAGGGTTACTCGCCAACGATGGCGACTAATTGATTCCTTTGGCGAAATGCTGTAATATTTGCTGATCAATCAACTAACAGTAATAAACTGCTAATTATTTTGCATATGTATATACTCAATTTCATATATTTATATCATTCATATATTTTGCAGTTTTATAAATTTACAAATCGGAGACAAATAATTGTAGGTGAATAAAATTTAGTGCTCAGAAAATTCTACTTAAAGAAATACAACATAAATAACATATTTTTTATTTTCCTAAAAATAAATGTGTTTTTTTCTTTCAGGGAAAAATCACAAGATTCAGAAGTAATATTAGTGTAAGAAATTTAAAAAATGGAGTATTTCATATTTTTATATGACGAATTGTGTATTTATTAACGATAATTTTTTTTAGATAAAAATGTATTTATTGATTAATTCTCTTTTTTATAATGCAGCAAATTACTGTTTACTGAAACACACAACTTTTTCAAGCACATAAAATTTAATGGAAGCGCTTAAAAGATAATATTTATTTTTAATAATAATAATATAATTTTTATTTCGTTTATAATTTTTATTTATTTTTATTTCACATTTATTTATTTAAGGAAACCATTAAAATCCACTGCAGGCATTGTACATCACTTCAAGAATTATGAATGTTGCAATTTTTTATATGAATTCTTTAGTTTATAATGCATTCTAATACATAATCAGTCAGCACAAAAATATTCTTATACGAATAATAAAAATATTTTTACATTTGAAATAGCCATATAGAATTTTGTTTTGTTTTGCAGGAAGACGAATCGTTAAAATTGGAAAATAATCACCAAACGATAATATAGCTGCCAAATCTGGCAATGCGCCGATTCAGTGTTTGGATTGGGTGTGATATGGCAGCCCTTCGAGCTGATGATTTTCGACCGCGAAAAGTTTCACTCTTTAACTAATAGCGGTTTTGATCGGACGTTTTGTGAAGTTACCGCAAGGAAAACGAAACTGAAGGGTTAAAAATCGTCTGCTGGTGTCAACTGGTGTTTCTCTTCCCCCCGCCTGCTTCGATCCCCTATCCCCGGAACTGAATATTGCTTGACGCACCAGCTTCTCGTAATCATTCCGGACTTTGGATTTCGAATTGTTAACAGTGATATGTGAAATCGAGTGATAATTTAAATCTTTTACAAACGGTAAGTTTTTATTTACATTTGATTGCTTGAGCAAAATGCAAAATATTTATAATTAGATTTCGAATATTTGCTAATTTATTCTAAAAATCGAGTACTTTTTGGAAAATTTAGAAACATAAGCAATAACAAAACGTCTAGACTTGACAAATTAGCTAAATTTCGAGGCTTACTTTTTATATCCTTGATAAACTTTTATTAATATAAATATTTTTATAGGATAAAGATTTCAATTTATTATTTATATATTTAAAAAAATATTCACTGGAAATTGGAGAATGTGGTATGGGTATAGTTTTTTTTATTTCGATTTTTATTATTTCCTACAGTGGTGAAAAAATCATAACTTTTTTTTTATATTCGTGTTGTAAATTTTTAATACAAATTTTTATTTGTCATATTCAGTATATTATTTTGCTATTTATTGTGAATAATCAAAATTGAATTAAATTATTTTGAAATATTTTTCTTATTAGAATGAGCAAACAAGAAAAAAAGCACTATAAATCTTAAATTATAAACGATATTAATAATCAGTGTTCTCAGTAACTTTGATTTAAAAGAAAAATGCTTTAATCAACATCGAACGAAGCAGGCATGTGAAAACTTGAGTGAGCTAGTTAATATTATTTCCAACTATTAAATAAAACATCTAATTATTAAATAAAAAAATTTGCAAATATAATTCCAGTTTTTAGAGAAATTGATGGACACATGTTTACATGTTCCCATACTATTAAATATTCATCTGCATTCAAATTTGACTATTTTCATTATACACTTGTAATTCTAAGTGTGATTTAAATCCTTATGTATTTCGTATGAAAAAAAATAAGATGCCTCACTCCTCAACATCAGATTATTGCCTGATTTCACTGTTTGTTGAAAAGATATAATATCGTTTTCTTTCAAAATGCAACCTCGAACAAGAACCAAGATTTCTAACAATCAATTTTAATTTTTATAGAATTACTGAATGCACAGTTATTCCATAATTAAAACAATTAATATGCGTCGCAAATTTTACATTACAGCAAATTCTTTTATAATTAACAGAAAAAAATTATATATACTGGCACAAAGTCATATTATTTATATCTAAAAGTTTTAAATCTAACAGCGATTTAAAATTATTTATTTTATTCTAGTATAGTATTTAATATTGTTTTCTTAAAAATATAATAAACATCAATTTGAATAATTACTGATCAAAAGGTTCATGCAAAACATCGATTATTTTTTCATCACCTATCGCATAATAATTCAAACAACTTTTGAGTCTTTATTAAGTGGAATATTCGGAACTTAAATCCGCATTTGACCTCTTGAGTAGAGTCTTTAATAATAGAAATATTATCTAATCAGTTACTACTGAAATTTCAGGAAACAGATCTGTAGTTTATAAGCATATATTAGAGAACTGTCAAAGTTCAAAAGTCACTCGTTTTTATAGTTTGCATACTTTTGCGAAAATTGTTTGATAATTTTTAATATGACGCTTTTAGTTTTACTGTTAATTTTATTTACTGTTAATTTTAATATTAAGATTATTTAATTTTTTATCAACATTTATTTGTTACATTAAATGGAACGATTTAGTTTTTATATTATAACGATTTAATTTTTCTCCTTTTCATATTTTTAAAAGCAAACGATTTTTTTGGAGATTTCTTTTTCTTGCAGATTGGAAGCAGTTATGCAAAAAATTATTATTTTGTGAGTAAACATTTAGAACCGTAGTCGTGTTCGTAAAACACAACAGAATTTATTTTTTTTAACATTGCATTGTTTAAAAATTGATCGTTGCTTTATAAGAAATATGTTTTGCAACAGATTTTAATTTGTTTTAATTCAGATATCAAATTACACGCACTTAAGTGTATTCAAAATAATGAACTTGAAAAATCCACCATTTAATGCTAGTTTGTTCTAAACTGCGTAACTGCATCACTTTATAATCAAAATTTTCATATTGTATCTGTTATGTGTTTCATTTTAATGCGTTGAACTCGTTTTCATATCCTTTTTAAATAATGATTATTATAAATGTTATTATTAAAACAAATACTCTCGGAGCAATTTTTATAAATTTAAATAAATGAATAACCGTATTTTCAACTTTCTGAGCATAAAAATGAAATTTTACACTCTTACATATATAATTATGCATTATAAAACAGATTAAAAATGAAGGTTTTTCGATTTTTATTTCATTAGTTAAAATATTCTTGTCTTAATAAAATAAATTTGGTTTCCCCTATTTGTTCTTTATTTTTCTCTACCTTTTTCAAAGTTAGCATCTATGTTTCCATGTAAATTTTAATAGTGCCTGTTCTAATAATTTTCATTGAATTTTATGCCTACATTCTTGAATTTTAAATAATCGCTAATAAAGAGAAATTATAAAGTATATTGCATTGTATATATTTATCTGTTTTAGTGACTCACCTTTTGTTTCTTCTATATTAGCATTACACATAACTTGTCTAGTAAATAGATTCAATGATAAGTTTATTTGATTAATTAATAAATTATTTAACAAAAAAAGTTAATATAACTAATCCTAATCGACTGATTGTTTGACTTTTTTTTATGTAACCACTTTTTTAAAGTTAAATCGTTCATGAATTTTAAAACTAATGTCATGGTCAAACGATTTTAGAGTCAAAGATTCCACACACTTTAACCGTTTATTCTAATTTTCATTTTATAGTTTAGCATAATCTATTTAACATTTTATGTGGAGAAAGTTTTTTACGTTTTAGAAAAAATAAAATATTTTGCATTTTTTTGCATTTTATATAATAATCGCATATTAAATTTGTTATTTGTCGATGCGTATATAGTTAATGGATTTTAAAAAGTGTGTGGTTAAAAAAATAAAGAACTGTGGCATCTTGTACGCTTTGGAGTCTCTATCTACCGATATCTTCGCGATATTATAACTTCGCCTTCTTATTTTTCATGCCAAAACTCAGATAATAATCAGAATCTTTCGTCCTTAGTTCTCAACGACGGCAAAATATCGTGCGATTAAACATTAGATGAAACAATGAAAGAGATTTGAAATTCATCTTAACAATGAAATGCTGCTGAAAATTACATCACAAAAATTATTTTTTAAATTAAATCTCATGAAAAAAATTATGCTGCAATTAAACTGATATCCATAATAAGACAAATTATTAGAAATGTTTTATGAAATAATATTTTCGTACAAAAAGCTCTTATTTAATTTCAAATAAAATTAGAAATTTTTTTTTCAAATTGTTTTGGTGCACATTTTTATTCTTCAAAGTATATTTGTGCCAAATTTAATAGTAGCTCTAGGTTAGCCGCCCTTTCTGTAAAGCGCCAAAACACATACATATTTCCTTTATTCGTAGTAGAAAAATATTGGTGCGGTGAGACAATATAGGATATTAAAAAAATATCGAGAAATAATGATGAAATTAATATAGTTAGTAAAAAGTAACACGATACCATTTTCACTCCTTGCCTTTATCGTTTCTTCGTTTCGTTTTCGTTATGGTATGTTTTTCTTTTTAACTTTCAAGGAATAAAAAAAAAATGAACCTAAAAGTTTTTGGTAACAGTCTTTTCTCATAGATCTATTTGGTCTGAAATTTTGTCAATTTTGGCAATGGACAATTTTTATATACATTATAAAATTCGTGCATCTAATGTTTTTTTTAATCTTTTTTTAAATTTTTATGAACCAAGGATCATTTATACCTACAGATAATCAACCCGATAATAGATTTTGTTGCTCAAATTTTGTATGACGTCTACAATTTTTGTGATAACAACGTATTCCAAATTTCATACATCTAGATCATTGTTTCTGAATTATCGTGTTCAGAGATAGGAAAAGAGACTTAGCTTTAAAAAATGGTATTTTCCCGATCAGAGAAGTTTAGAATGTAGAGATTAATCAAAATTGAGATGTTAAAATTTTTGGAGATAACAATATTTTCGATTCTCCGTGCAGAAAATAAAAAGTGAAAATGAAAGTCATTACATTTGAGTGCTATAAGAGAATTCACGTAACAGATATTTTTGATTTAATCTAATTATATTTACTCTAAACGCAGTTTTTGATTTCTTATTTTTTATTCATTATTAATTTGATTTTATTTCATTCTTTTTGTCTGAGTAAAATACATCTGATTTTCCAAATCGGGATTTTAAATAAGAAAAAAGTCTCTAAGACTGTATAAAACTCAAACACTTTCTATTGCCCTTTCAAATAATTATTCTTATGTATTTTGCAGTCTTTCCCCCCTACATTTTACAGTTTTTTCGCTCCTATCATGGGATACAGTTTTCGCAATTTTATTCTTATGATGTCTAAATGAAATATTTTTTTTTCAGCGATGTTTCTAAGATGGATCATCTGCTTTGAAAACTCATCCTATGAATATTAATGTCACAGGCCATTTTTTTTTTCATGTATACATTATTCGAAAATTAACATCGCAAGTCTTCCACATTTATATATTTAATTATTATTTTTTTAAATACTTCTGAAATACAGAGATAGTAACGTAATCGTCAAAAAATTCAAACTCAAGATTTTGATGGATTTCTACGTTTCAGACTCCTCGAGTCCGAAAAAAATATTTTTAGCACTACATCTGCCAGTAAACACAACTCAGAAATGCTTTTAACTCGACAGATGAAATTTGACTCATGGAATTAAGAAGATATTTTTATTTTCTATCAAATTTTGAGCAATTTCCATTCTGGGGAAGTCTGTCTGTTTGTCTGGCTGTTCGAATATTAGTGACTTGAACACAAACAGTTAGATAGCTAAAATTTGGCATACAGATTTGACATCTAAAATATAACTTCATATGAGATTTCGAAACAACTTTGTCAAGCAGATGGACGTCTGTCGATCTGTATTTCCGTACGTGCATAAACTCAATAGTTTATAAACGCAATGACTTAAATCAATGAAATTCGGTATATTATCTTGTGACTATACCTTCAGTTGCGTGTCATATTTTGATTTCATTCAATCTACAAAAAGACGCCAAATTTCATATTGGCGCGATAAATTTAATAAAACTGCTAGATTTTCGCCAACTATTCACTAATGCCATGCAAGAAATTCGAGGCTTTAACCAAGATCTATAATTTTATGTGGGATTAGAGGGGTAAAAAAAATTATTGGCGAGCATAGAAGAAATTTTCGAGGAGACAAATTCCACCAGTTTTATATATGTAGTTTGCGAATATGTTGCAGATTTCAATTTCTCTATTTTATTCATATATATTTAGTTTATGTCTCTATATTTCTTGTGGCATTTTGTTACTAAGATCCATTTATCAGTTATAGATTCAATACAACATCTCTTCAAAAGTTTCCGGATATTGTGGTCGATATCTGAAAGAATTTCCGCCTTTTGACTAAAGAGACGCCTTTGTCATCTGATAAAAACTTTATCGCCACACGTGTTGCTCAGCTTTTCGGTTTGTTTCATGATATTACCAAAAAAAAAAAAAGAATCGTAGTAGAAGCAAGATAGAAACTTGCCCGAGAAAAAGTTCTTATTTGGTAAATAAGTCATTCTATTATTTTTTTAATTGAAGAAAATATTGCAATTCGAAAATTAAATGTTGGGATTCCTGCATTTTTAATCTCTCTATAAATCCAAGATGGAAAAATTATTGATAAATAAAACGAACCACATTGGAACTATATCTGTCAGATTTCAGGCTAAATTACTCTGTGAGAAGTCCGTGTACACCCATAATTTAACCCTTAATATTCCATTGGAACCTCTACGGACGGCATTGGGTTACATGCATACTTTAAACTTAAAACACATATAATTAAATCTTAATTTTCTCGTATATATAGTTTTAAAAAATATATAATATCATCCAAAAATTCGAACTCGAGATTTTGACGAATCTTCATTTTTTAGACCTCTCTGAGTTCGAAAACACATTTTTGTACAATGTCCTTCCGTTTGTCTGTGACAAAGATAACTCAAAAACGCTTTGAGCTAGATAGTTGAAATCTGGTATAGGTTCTTTACACCAAATTTGCAGACTTCTATCAAATTTTGAATAAAATTGATTCTGAAGAGATCCGTCTGTCCGGTTGTTTGAATATGAGCTAACCCAATAACTACAAAACGAAAAGAGCTAGTTAGATAAGATTCGGTACACAGAGTTAACATCTATAGTGTAGACACTTGTCAAAATTTCAGACAAATACAACAAATGTCGGTCTGCACTTTTGTCTGTATGTAAACGCAATAATTCAGAAACGCAGTGACTTAAATATATCAAATTTGGTATGAAACTTTATGACTCTAAGTGCAGTTTCGTGTCAAATCTTTGTTGCAATCGGTTGAGAAAAAACGTGCCTTAAACATAAATTCAATTTTCGGATATTTTTAACGGCATGTCAGGGATTAATCGCCATGATTGAGCCTAAAATCAGTCTAATGCCGCGTCTCATTTTTGCCTAACATTAAGACAAATGTCTTAAACAACTTTCTCGAAAGTAAAAAATAAAACATAAATGATAAATAATAAATTACTTTAGTATAAATTTGTTTTGCCATTTTTTTTTCGGCTTGAAACTTATTGTCTTATTTTGCATGAATTTTTATGGGAGGAAAAATTTCGCTTATAAGGATTTCGCATTATGGTTAAGACTGGAAACGAATGATATTCTTAAGCGAGGTTCTTTCACTGAAACTTCTTGAATAAATACCGACATAATGAATGTAATTTTTTATTTCAAAAATATTTTTTAAATTCCTATTCTAAAAATGGATTGATTTCATTGGTTATAGAATTTTGGACGTAAAAAATGGATAATTTTCATTGATTTATTCTTTCCCAAACCTATTTTCTATTTCCGAAAGAACGATGTAAAATTACAATTCCTCATTCCACTTTAGTGGATTCCCGTGCACCCATTCCCTAATTTCCCATCCCGGCTGCCATCTATGAAGTAGGTCAGAAGATCAGCACAACTTCGATTAAGATTCAATACCCGTATCGATTCGTGGATCTTCTGTCATTCATGATAAATTTATCGGGCACACAGGTCGTTTATTTTAATCATGATTAGATATTCTAGTCTTCATAAGATTTTGTACGCAATCTTGCACATTTTATAAACTTTGCTCTTGATTTCGTAGACAGTTAGCTTTGACAAGTAAGATTTGTCTTAACTATAAAAGCAAGTAATGTTTAGAATATATTTTTTTGGGAAAATTGGAATTAATTAACAAAACATGTCCCCATACGAGATTGCCGAATTTTGACAGTTCCTGCTTTGGTTGTATATATCTTAATTCCCCTCGCTTCGTTTTGGAAAATACATACTTATTCCTTTTTCTTCTAAATTGGCAGGGATGCTCTCAACTCGATTTACTTATATTTTCAGTACGATAGTTTTGCGTTAAATGTTGGCGTAAGATGAAGAAAACTGAGTATGCATTTTGGACACTTTTCGCCTAACCAAATGGTAACAAAATTTGACACATATCATCACTTTCGATGTAAGGATCGAATGGATCCAAAATTTGACACATATCATCAATTTTGGTGTAAAGATCGCCTATTGAAATTCATCAATCTACAATGGTGTGTTTTTGAGTTATTGTTATCACATAAACATAATTTATAGGCCGGTGTTCTGGCATAGGGGTAGCGAGCCTTCCCCGTCACGGTTCGGGCATGGTTGTTCTTCAGCTGTTCTATCTGTGAGATGTGTGAATGTGCCCCCCCCCCTGTATAAAAAGAGTTGTGCAAGCGAATGTGATGTGTGAGTAGCTGAGACGTACTCTTGGCCCTAGTTGGCGCTACTAAAACAAGAGACGCTCCATTGGGTTAAAATCGCTGACTTCGTCAGCGAGCTTGTCCATGGCAAGTGCCATTGTAAACAACAACAAAACAACAATTTATAGACTGATAGATTTTCAAACCAACTGATGTATATTGTCCAAAATTTCATAAGAATATGAATTCCGATGATAACACTATACACTAATTTTCATTCGTCTAGTTCTTTGAAATTTTGACTTACTGCATTCACATGCTTACGGGCGGATATACATATGAGATGGAATTATTCATATATTTTTTTCAGCACTGTTTTAATATCATTTTCTTATACTTTGGCTCATTCTAGTGTATGTTTATAAATAATTACTAAATGATAATAACAGATAATTAACAAATAGCTATTAAAATTGGCTGTAATTTTGTCCAGAATAATTGAAAACCGCCTATGTTTGAGATCAATCGAATTAGCTCTTTATTTTTTTTAAAAAATTATTTATTTTCGTTTGACTAAACTTCTCAATACAAATATTCAAAAAGGGCACATATTTTTATTCATCTAAGCTTCTCAATCATAATTATAATGTTGCCATATTCGACTAACAATATTAAAAAATTTGATTTATAAGAAGTACTTTTACATTCTTTCATCTAAACTTCTCAATCAAAATTCACTTTTTATCATATTTGTGAAAGAATATTAAAGAATTCGATGTATTCTGAAAAGAATGCGATTTTTCTTTCATCTAAGCTTCTCAATAAAAACTATCTTTTTATTTTATTTTTTTGTCATATTCGTAAAAGAATTTTATCCAGTTTCTTGTATTTTAAAATGAGAGTTTAATTTCGCTCATCTAAGCTTCTCAATCATAATTCTCCTCTATCTATATTCAACTAAGAATACTAAGAAAGTTACTGTATTCTAAGAAGGGATGCAATTTCCTTTTATCTAAGATTCTTAATCAAAATTCCCTTTTTATCATATTCGTAAAAGAATATGAAGGAATTCGAAGTATTCTGAAAGGAGTGTTAATTTTCTTTCATCAAAGCTTTTCAATGAAAATTCTCTCTCCCTCTCTCTCTTTTTCATATTCGTACAAGAATTCTATGGAATTTTTTATATTCTAAAAAAGAGAGCTCATTTTTGTTCATCTCAGCTTTTCCAGTATAATTGTCCTCTTATCATATTTGACTAAGAATAGTAAGAAATTTACTGTATTCTAGTAAGAATGCTGATTTCCTTTCATCTAAGATTCTTAATAAAAATACTTCCTTTGTTTTTGTAATATTCGCATATGAATTTTAAGCATTTTCTAAGAAAAACATTCATTTTCATTCATCTAAGATTCTCAATAAAAATTCTTCCTTTGTTTTTGTAATATTCGTATAAGAATTCTAAGCATTTTACTAGATTATAAGAAAAACATTCATTTTCATTGATCTAAGCTTCTCAATCCGAATTCCCTTATATTCGTTCATTAACTTAATCCTTACTCCAAATTCCCACGCACCCATTTCCCAATTTCCCCTCCGAATAAAATGGGTCAGAAAATGGCTCCGGAGTCCGATTAAGATTCACAACCCGTATGGATTCTGTCGCTATCGATGAAGAACTTTCATTGTTACGCAGGTGATTACCATCATCATCATTGCAGACCTTGATAAGCCACTGGGTTCTAATTACCATAAACGAAGGTTAATAATAGTCAAGAAAAGAGATTAACAAACTCATGTCCTGATTTCTCTCTTAAACGAGCGAGGTGTGAGATGGTTAGAGTTACGTGTCCACGGGGTTTTTAATTATTTCTTATGGCGTGCGTTTCCTATTATTCTTGTACGTGTTCCTATTTGAATAACTAGAACGAGAGTGACAATGGTGGAGAAATAGTGTGTGGTTATCGATAATACACAAGTAAGCATACAAAGCTTAAAAACTATTACTTAATAACTTCTCGTCTGTACGGTTCACAAACATGAAGATATGTTGCAGTTTAATTATATAATTTTTATTATACTTCTCCTAAAAATAAAATAAATTCCATTTTATTAAAATTTAGCATTTAATTAATACTTTGTTTTATGATAATTAGCAAAATAGCACCAAAATGTAATAAATACAACTTTGAAAGATTTATTTATTAAACTTGTGATTTTCTCATTTAATATGAACAACATAAATGATGTCTAATGGCAACATACTAATGGCATGACGTTGATGTCACCAGCAAATAGCAAATGATTTTCTAATTATCATGCTGACATATAACGCTTGCCGTTGACAAATAACAACCAACTTGCATCAATTTGGTGTTTTTGTCAAGCAACAATTGCCTTTCCAATCATCAAGTTGACATAAAAAGCAAATAATGTCCAGCTTGCATCTCGTTGGTTCATCGTCAAACAATTGGCTTTCCAATCATCATGTTGACATAAAGGGCAATTAATGTCCAGCTTGCACCTCGTTGGTTCATCGCCAAATAATTGGATTTCCAATCATCATTTTGACATAAAAGACAAATAATGTCCAGCTTGTACCTCGTTGGTTCATTGGCAAATAACAGTTGACTTTCCAATCATCATGTCGTTGTCCCAAGCAAATAACGATTACTTTGCAATGGCGTCACATTTTTCTCACCGAACATGAAAATATTAAGAAGCGAATGAAAAATCAACTGTTTTAGATTTTTATCATATTTTTTTTGCAATTTTATTTTTTATTTATTTATATTAGGCGTCTCTGGTTAAGAATTTCGTTCATGATAAATCATATCTATTTTTTTATTATCTCTTTCAGTTTCAAACTTTCTTATATATTTCTGTAATAGAAAATAAATATCCTAATATTTTATAGTACTCAGATTTCGAATTTATTTATTGGGGAACAAGACTGATAATATCTTTTTAATCGATCTACCTGCAGCCAATTCAATTTAGCAATCCTAGGCAGTTGACTGTTCGGAAACCTATTGTTGTCAATAATCCGTATACCACTGCCGATTTTGAAATTTCTTGTGGCCCAATGGTTGAAAAAAAAAAAAAATATGCCCTTCAAGCTCATTATATAAATCTTGAAAAGAAATTTTTCGACATACTTATCTAAAATTTCATTGCTAATGCCATGCAAGTAATGAAGCAGTCAGGAATCTGGCCAGTTATATTTGACAAGGTATAATTATAAGGTGTTAATATTTTTAAATACTTAGATATTTTATTTTATTTTATTTTATTATTTATTTATTTTTGCAAATTTAATTGTTTGACAATAGAGTAATATATTTTTACTTTTCCTGTGCCTGCACCCCTATCCCCTATCAGTCCAAAGGCCCTAGACAGTTTACTGTTTAATTAGAAATCCACCATTGTTTATAAGCTCGCTTCGTTACTGCCAAATTTGCCATTTTGGGTGCTCATTGGTGGAAAAAAAAAAGATATATCTGCCCTTCAATCTCATTACACCAATCTTAAAGGGTCATTCCTACTTACCCCCACCTACCGTTTCTTGCTGATGCCAAACAAGCATTGAAAGCAAGACACCGGAAACAGTCCGTATCCGACACCATAAATCCATTCAGCCAGATTCTCGAGGGAAACCCCAGACGATAAATCTGTGGCGGGGTGCGAGCGGACAGCTGGCGCAATTAAAAGAAGCGGTTAATTAAACGAGTGGCGGGGTCGTCGACTGCAAGGTTGTTGACGTCTGTCAAGGTTTGGCCACCCAGTCTTTCCCCCTCGAGGTCCGCTACCGCTAGCGCTTCCGCGTTTTCGGAAAGCTGGTCCGTTCGAGTCTGCGAAGCTGATGGGTCAGTTAACTGGTGTCAGCAAGTGGTCGCCTAATTATGTGCCTGTCGAGATATATTATGGATGGTAGCCTAAGTAAATGTAATCAGTTTTCGTTTTGTTGTTTTCTTTTAACATTCTTCATTAGTTCATGCTACGTTTTTTGTTTTTTTACTTATATTGTATCCACAGAACATTAATGGTTTCTCCGGAACTTTCTCGCGTGTTCTTTGATAAAACTGATGCGCCCTAATCCTCCGTATAAAATTGTAGACCTTGGATACAAGGTCAGGAACGCCACGGGTGCTCAGAATTTTATTTTCAAGAATCACACACATAAGAATTCGTAGTATGATAATGAAAA
>JAPMOR010095587.1:128024-164193 GCA_026543865.1 Argiope aurantia | reverse complement strand
TATATATATATATATATATATATATATATATATATATATAGGATTTCGCTCAAAATTTGATGAAAATCTGCAAATTTGATATAAAGACCTTATACCAAATTTCATGAATTTAGCTCAAAAAAATTTTTTTTAGTTATCGTTTTCAGAGATAGATTGACATAATCCTAAAAATTTGTTTTCCAAATTTAATGAGCTCTGAAACATGGCGAATCATCAAACTCCTTAATTCAAATTTTTTGATGATTGTAATACTTTCACCTTATGTATATTGCATATGGGAAAGAAATATAAGAGAATGAATGTGATTCAGTATGATTCTGGTCTAAAGGGCTGGCCGTGTAACTTAAAGCTACCAATTTTGGTCAGATACATTCTGAAAGGTGAAAACGTACACTTCAAAAATGATCTTTTTTTTTTAAATTTTAATACGAATTTTAATGAATTAAAAATTAAGCGAGATTTTGGCGTTTTACCGCAATAACGATATAAAAAAAAGTTACCAAAACAAAACTAATTTTCCCAATATTTTAAAATTTTAAAAATTTATCTTTTTAAAATACTATTTTATAAAAAAATTTAAACCGTTAATTTAAAACCGTGAAAATTTTTCCTGAATTTTTGCAAATTTTCAAATGTATTTTTACTTAATTTACGACAAAATAATAATAATAATAATAATAATTTTTTGCAATAAAATTTCAACCATTTTCATTATTTCGTCAAAAGTCTAATTGTGGTTTTCTTCCATTATTGAATCTGAGAAAGGTAGTTTGTAATTAATTTCTATGAAAATGATATTATGAGAAATCGGAAAATAGAATTAATTGTATTACCGCTAACTCCGACATGCAGCTTGAAAAGAATACCCACACATTTAAGTTTATATGACCCCATGAAGTCTGGTGATTGCATTGCGAGACTCGACTTCATTTGGAAGGTTCATCCACATAACAAACAGAATAAGTGCAAGGCTATTAAACAGGACGGCGTTAATGTGTTTCAGAATTTGATTCTTACAAACATTTTGAAGAGAAAATCCTTAACATCAAGTTATACATAAATGATTTAGCTGAAATTAATTTAGCTGAATAATATTCCTGGCGAACTAGCTGGCCATCAAAAACGGCTGGGACTGAATAAGCCTGAAGAAATACATACAAGTCCCTAAAGCATATATGCACTCCATATATCACAGACGTTAATGTAATATCACAGACGTTAATGTAAGAATGAAAGTTAATTTCATTCATGGTAACAATATAATCCAGTGTTCGAAATTAGAACAAAAAAAAAATTTTTTTTTAATTGCCAAAATCAGCAACTATTAAACTGGTATCATTTAAAAGATAATTCAAAACAATGTGAAATTAATTTTTGTGGAATAATATTACAAGAAGTTATTGCGGAAAAACACCGAAATTCAGCTTAATTTTAATTAAGATTTTAAAAAAATCACCCTCAGGTGCACATTCCTAACCCCAAAGCATATATGTGTCAAATTTTGAAGCTGTAAGTTAAACAATCTGATTTGTAAAGCTCAGAAAGAAAAACAAAATCGCTCTCAGGTGCACATTTCCACCCTCTAACTCAAAGCATATATGTGTCAAATTTGGAAGCTGTAAGTTAAACAGTTCTGATTTGTAAAGTGCCAACACGCATATCCGTCTTTATTAGTAGTACAGATGGAGTAGATGGTATCTTCCACCACGCATTTTTGTTCCTTTATTTAGTTTTGTTAATATTGCTTGTTCTCAAGCAAAAACTCCATCAACTGTATATCCTGCTGAATATTAATCTTCTGATTTTGCATCTTTTTTCACCTTATCCCTAAAAACAAATGAATCTATTATTCAGATTGCAGATAAGGCTGTGGGAATCCAGGTTATTCCGATATGGGGCTCTTATTTTTATAGCCACTTTTGAGAAGAGTTTCTCAGGATCTGATCTAGCATCTCCCAGTACCCGAGGCCACTGTTGCGAGTAAACAAAACGGAAGAGGCTGCTGTCCGAGGACTGAAAGGGGTGGAAGATGCCTTGTCCGGAAGTGGGTCGATCCCCGAGGGTGGAAGAACCCTTTCGTGTGGCAAGGTCGAGGACTTGAAACTCGGTTTCTGGGTCTTCGGTTTCGATTTTGACGATTGTTCTCGGTCAGTTAAACGAACCGGTTAAGGGCAACCGGAACCGCGTGTCGGAGATCGCAAAAGAGATTGGGATTGAAGGCGATTGTTTGTTTGACCATTTAGCGGATAAGAAACCGTTGGGGATCGTATGCGGCAGATTCATAAAAGGATTATGTTAAGGGTTGCCGTATATCCATGGTGAAGTCCAGATTTTGTATCTTTTCTTTATGTTTTGTTTTCTTAAGTAGCCATGTAAAGATAAAAATCATAAAATCTTTTACGATTATATCGTGGATGATTCAACTAGTGCATAGATCATAAAGGAGGACTCCTAAACCTTTGTGTTTTTTTTGGTTTTTTTTTCTTCTGTGACCTTAATTTAATTATAAAGTTCCTACGGCTCTATATATGAAGGAAAAATTCTTGCAGTGTCTGCTTCAGGCAATTCTATTAGCGGTATTTGATGGAAACCTTTGGGGTTTTAGAGCCAGGATGCAAGAAGGTTGGATTGACCATTATAAGGACCTTTGGTCAATTTAAGCTTGGGAGCCTCTTTCCAGTTCCCCAACTTTCACAACCAGATTGTTTTGTATGGTTTAAATCTAATTTCTCTATAAGCAATCTCCATAAAATCGATATTAATGATAAATTGAATTAATAATACATTTAATTGCTAGTCACCTCTAGGAGAATCAGTATCAATATTTATCACATATAAAAAAAGTTCTATTTAAAAACTATGATGCCAAAATGATGAAAAATTGCACCAACTTTTTAACACAATCAAAAGGCATCAATACAAATCTTGCCAGAATTGTTATTATGTATTTAATATAAAATAAAAGATCAATTTATTGACTACGTTTCTTATGAAGTTCTGCATGTGAAATACCTACAAACGTTAATGGAACTCATTAATTTAATGTTGTATAAATACTTTATAACATTCAATGGACTATTTTACAAAGCGGTGAATAAATTCGATGTAAAAGAGAATCGTATTAGATAAAATTAGCATTATTATTAGAATTATTACAAGTTCAAAGATGTCTCTAAGGGTAGCTTTATTGCGAATGAGATATTACTTTTAACACTCAGCTTCATTTTCAAGTATAAGCATCAGGTAAGTGCATATAAACAGTCAATATAATTGATCAATTTATCACCTTGATCGATTATTATTAATAATTATCTCTTATCAATGAACCGATGTGATGAATCGGTTATTAATAATAGCAGAAAAATATTAGATTCAAGCCAAAGAACTTTAATTCGCCAATACCATGCACAGCCTTATTCAAGGTCCATAATTTTATTCGGGGGCGGGGGAGGATATTAATTGGAAAATATGCGAGAATGTATCGGGAAGACCATTCCAGATAGTTTCTTTATCTTATTATCTATTATTTGGATTTCAGTTTTCAGAAGCACCTAAGTGTAAATGAACTGGTTGCCTTTCCTCAGTTTTGCCCTTTGGCGGTCTGTTACTTTCTTTGGTGCTTTCCTTACCAAATGTGTTGCTTCTTGGGCGCCAATCTTTTCACGTTTGGCTTCATCTTGGTGATGTTTGTATTTTGTATTACTCAACAAACAAACAAAAAGAAGATATAAAAATATTTAATTGATCTTACGCAGGATGCAAGACTAATTAGCAAGCTATATGGAGTTATACTGAAACGTGTTGCGTGGGAGTTCCACCCTATATATATATAAAACAGAGTATTAGTCCATTACATTTCAAACTATGCATTTTGCAATAAGCGCAAAGAATGGCAAATTTGATTACTGCAACAAATTATGGTTAGCAATTATGGTTATTTTAAAAAACGCGTTTACGGAAATTGCATTCATAAAATAGAATCAATTTGTAAGAAATGTAACTAAGCCGTAAATGAAATGAAAAATTATGAAGTAAATATTTTTCATGTTTTAAGTTATTTTTTATTTATTTAAATTTAAATATTGATTAAATTAAATATTGAAAAATTTGAATTTATTTAAATTTAAAATAACACCATTTTAATAAAACAATACCATCTTCAACGAACAATTGTTCGTCGACCCTATTAATGTACTAATTTAACAATGTCAGTTAAGTTTTATAAACAATTTCTTATAACAGTTTAAAGTTTCATTTTAAATTGTAAGCGACAAGCTTACAGTATTCTGACTGATTTGTTATGTTTGCAAATTATCGAAATTATAAGGCTAATAACATTGGTGAAATCGCTATAGATGCTGAGACTGGGAACTCTGCTAAAGTTTTATTTCACGATATCTTTCGAAACTTTAGATTTTGCAGGGAAAAGGGAGGTAACCACTGATGTGATATCTAGGAATTATAAGCTATCATATACAATACAATTTGGCAAAATCGGTGCATTGAAAAATTCTGTCAAAGTTTTACCCCATAAAGAATATTCAGTGAAATAAAGCTTTGAAACTTCTCTCAGTAATGAAAGGGGTTGGAGATTGTTAATGGCATATTTAGGGATCAAGAACTTTTATGCGAAATGAAACTGACGTTTTAATATCAGTAAAAGGGGTTGAAGGGCTACTTGACTAATTTAAATATATAAATAAAAAGGTTTTTTATAATTATTTCTCAAATTGATGAATTGTGGCGGAAATTTGTGTAGATTTAGTACTTTTATGGCGAAGAAGCCGTGGAAGATAACAAGATTTTTAAAACGTCTTTTTAACGTATTCCGTGTAATGAGATTGAATGTCGTTGCATTGATCGTCGTAGGTTTGTTTACTTTGTATTTAAGGAACCTCATGCCCTTATATTGTCTTAAACCAGCTTATGTTTGCAAACACACGCTGAAATAAAACCAATAATCAATTCACGTATGCAACAAAATAATAGTCGTCATAAGAGCAGAATCACGCGAGCCCAATTTATCGCCGCCCGTGACCTCAAACATCGTGTCTCATGTTCGAACATCACGCAAACGACATTCCAATTCGAGGGGAGATGGAACGACATCACGAGAGAGAGATTCGAACAAATGTAACAAATCCTGATCAGTTTCAATCACCCTGTTGAAAAGAAAAGAGAATTGATTCGGACGAGAAAAGGCCGTGCTCCAGTGACGTTCTGGAACACAAAAAGTTTCGAATATTCGCGTGTAGGGGAAAAAAAAGAAGCGATAATAAAAATGTGTAATTGGTGTTTTTGGGCGTTCACCCCTGGGCAGAGATTGGCAATGAAAACGCCTTCTGGCGGTTTCGAAATTTCTGGGTCGGTCACTCACTCTCTGGCAGACGATATCTGGAACACCCTTTCCCTTGTTCGGGAAGGAAGAAAACGTTGGAATTCTTAATCTCCAGGACACAATTACGGAGGATCAGGTGTGTGCGTTAATTGATGGACTGTGAAGAGGTCCATGACAGAGTATCTATGTTCCGAAACAAGTTGTTTTTCCCTTCGATTCGAATGGTTTCCTGCATGGCATTTTCGAAATAGATTTTATTTGTTTAATTGATTTTGGATGGTTGACGAAGATGCAAAACAAGTGATCGAGGTTTTTACAAATATTGTTAAAAGCAATTTTTTTTTATTTTGAAAGCATTTTTCATGATGATGTTTAGTAGGTCGGCTTGTTGATCCATTTGGTCATTGATTAGTGACAAGACATACAAGTTGCCTCAAATTACAAATTTCTAGTTTAAGCCAACTTTACACTAATAAATAATTTCATTTCAGTTCCGATTCGTTAATAACAGATGTTTTGAGCCTCATTAGCTTAGTTTAGTTATATCTAGGTCTAGTTTTAAAGCAACACTATAGCTACTTTGGGATTTTAACGTAATTTTGAACCGCAGTCAGATGACAAGGATGACACCTGAGTTGGCACCTCTCGTCTCCAAACTTCCATATAACACCAGCGGGAATACGTTCGGCCCTGGAGGATTTAACGTGCACCAGACCCGCTTACACGACGGTTCTTCGGTGGAATTGGGTCTCGAACCTGAAACCCTTCAGTTCCGAAGCCGAGACCTTGCCATCAGGCCACCTCCTAATTATTTTAGATCAATTAACAGTTATCTCGAGGAAATGAGGTGCATTGATTAGTTGAAATTTCTTGAAGCAGTCATTGAAGTGAGGTAATTTAAAAAGGTGAGATTCTAAGCTTCATAACTCGGTCAGTTTGGATCGCAAAAGAGGAAAAACTTTTTTTTATTTGAATTGTTAATTTTTCAAGAATATTTTGCTAAATATAATTAACAAAAGTGAATAAAATTTAGATTTTGTAATTCAGCAGTGCATTTATTGACTGGGACATTATAAAATATAATTCATTATATCATTTTAAAGCATTTTTCCAGCTAGAAGTATATATCTGTCTATGAAAGTTTAGAAATCAGCTAGTAAAATAACAATTAGAGTGGATGTCCTGCATATCGACACCTTGTATTAATAACGTAATTATTCTAGCTTATGAATATGGATAGCTCCAAGCAGCAGCATAAACAGAATTTATTTGATTTGTACTTTCCTTTTTTTTATTATTATTGAATATTTCCTCTGATACAGAGTGCAAACTATTTCTATATTGTGAAATCACTTTTTGTGTGGATATCAACAAATTTCATTGTAATTAACGAAATCTTTATTCCATATTTCTTTTTCTTCGAGGTTAAATTAATTTTGTAGAGGGACGAGACTCTTTATAACTTCATCATGAGGTAGATGAAAATAATTGACGAGTTTCAAGAGCAGTTATTTAATTATTTTCTAAGTTCTACATTTCTCAAGACAGAACAAAACACGAAAACGAAAATATATGACACTTACTTAGAATACAATCTAATAATGACCCCCAAGAAGGATCATGGGAAATATACCTTGATGATAATAAAGTAGCGCCATCTGTTGTATCAAAAGAGAAAGTAGCAGAGTTATGTAACCACTACAAATTTGTTTATAAGAATTTCTTACCCAATACTGTGAAATTTTTTATATGAGAAACAAATTTTAGCTTCTAAAATAGTTTAATTTCCAAAATAGTCTAATTTCCAAATAGTCTAATTTCCAAAGACATACGAATTTATATAATCTAATTAAATAAAACGTCCTATTTAGGTACATTCACTATATAAATCCACATAGAAGGACAATTGAAGGAACCAAAGTTGTTTTCCTCTTTTATATCAATTATTAATTAGTTGTAAATTTGATCGGAAATTCTATAAGACAATGTATAAGCCAGACATGACATTGTATATACACAGGTTACATTATGAAATAAAATTACAAACTTTATGTTCAATGCAAACATATTTCTGTTCAGAAACTATAGATTGGGAGAAAAATAATTCAACATAACTGTGTTGAAAGATAAAAGTTGATATGTGGTTTTCACTCCGACATTTTAGATATGTGCCAAATTTGCAAACACGTTTGTCAAAGACAAATCTCCAAGAATATTCATCCATGCACATGTAAATATGATAACTCATAAACGCGACTGATTATGTCGATGAATTACGGCTTATGGTCATAACTGTAGGCGTGTATCTAATTTTAAATCAAACTTGCGTTAGGAATGATTTTCTGTTGTTGTATCAGCTTGCAATTATATGAACACGATAATACTGAAATACACCAAGACAGATGTATTAGTTTTAGAATGGAATCATTATAATAAAACTGCTCCACTGTCAGATTTTAGATCAAACAGTACAATAGAAAGAGGTACTTTTCTAAATTCCATGCTCAATTTTCTTTTTTATGCAACCAAGCCGTCTCCCAAAACTTGCCATGTTGGCGAAATTGAAAAGACAACACTCAAAACACAACAATGCTGAAATACACCAAGATAGATGCATGAGTTTTAGAATGTACTCCACTGTCAGATTTTAGATCAAACAATGCAATAGAAAGAGATACTTTTCTAAATTCCATGCTCAATTTTGATTTTTTCTAATATAACCAAGAAAAGCCCCCCCCCTCCCAAAAAAACGTGCCATGTTGGCGAAATTGAAGAGACAACACTCAAACGCAACAATGCTGAAATTCACCAAGATAGATGCATGAGTTTTAGAATAATTTGAGTTATATAACCTACCCAAGCCCCCAATCTCGCCATATCGGCGAAATTGAAGAGTCAACACTCCTGCTAATTAATATGTAAACAGTTTGAACTCTAATGAAGAGCTAATATGGGCCCAAACGGTGGTGCGTGCAATCCATCGCCAACCTGACCCACTGAGAACTTGAAATCGAAATTTCCACAGCGGAATAGGAAGCAAAGGTCGATCCTTACCGCTGTTCGGGTCACTACCTGCTCGGCCTGCTAATGAGCACACAATTAGAACGATCGGGAGCAGCATCCGACGTAAACAAAGAGCCGAAGTGTGTCAGGAGGGGATTGAACGAATCTTCCTCCGTCCAATGCCCTCCGCCGCAAGTGCAAGGTCCTCGACGTGAGACACACTCTAATTGCAACATTCGGCGCGCGGTTTAATGATCTCATCGTTAATCAGTTCACTGGGGATCGGTTCATCTGCCGCAAAAATTAGCTTGTGGTGACTAATTAAAACTTCTTTCAAGTCTTTTGTAATTCATTATCCGATTAAGTTCTCTTTTAAATGAAGCTAATATTAGTCTTCTATTAAACCCTTAACTGTCTTGTTTTCTCTACTAATTAATTAGACGACACTTTTCGATTTAATAATGGTGTTACCTTATTAATTCTGCTGAAACTCCATAGAACATTTGAGGTGTTAGTGGATTATGCATAATTTTGGTAAGGAATGAAAACACCTTAAATTATTTAATATTGACTTATCAGTTTTTAAAAAGCGATAAGTCGATGCCTATATAATACAGGGATAGTTGAGTTTAGCGGAATTTATTCTATATTTCGTGATTTTTTTAAAAATAAGTTTTCTATTAAATGATAGAAATTTATTATTAAATAAATTCTGTGTTGACCAATCCATTATTGAGTGACAGAATCTTTATTATTGTTTATTTGTCATTAAAGTCGATAGTGTTACGGTGATACAATCTAATTGCAAAAATACGCATTCGATTTGATTCACTGATTAGCAGATAAACTATTCCAAAGATTGACTGATGCACATTTACAACTTATGTAATAGAGGCCGCGGTGGCCCAGTGGTAAGGTTTCAGGTTCGAGACCCGATTCCACCGAAGAACCGTCGTATAAGGGGATCTGTTGCACCTTAAATCAGTCCTGACCAAACGTCCTCCCGCTGGTGTGGTGTGGTGTGGAGAGGGGGGTGCCAGCTCAGGTGTCGTCCTCGTCATCTGACCGCGGTTCAAAATTACGAGGTCCGTCCCAAAATAGCCCTAGTGTTGCTTCAAACGGGACGTTAATCTAACTAAAACTAAACTAAACTAAAGCTTATGTAATAGTCCTCTCGGAATAATTATCTGTTATTCTTTTTTTAATTGAAAATAATATTAGTTACCCATTAAATGTTCTTAGAGAAAGTTAATAAAACTAGAGAAAGTATCTATCAAATCCTTTAGTAAGTGACTATTTCTCTGTTGAATCCTCTTTAAGTGAAGCACAACAGCAGAATTACAAGGTACTTTTTGAGTTTACAATGTTCATATAATTCCAAAAATGATTTTAAATGGACTCAGCGAATACTGAAATGTGAAAATTTATTAAAATATGGATATCGAATTTTTTTTCTGACTGTAATATTTTTTCTTAGCAATCGTCAAAATATCGATTAAAAATCGTTAGGTTTTTGCACATGAGAAAGCAAGAAGAATCAGATTAAAATAAAAAATGATTATAATAAAACTCAAATTCTTCTCATAATGTGAAAATAATTGTCGAAAAATCGTTTGGTGTTTTTGTATTTGTGAAAAAAAAAATCATCTATCTATATCTATATCTATACTTATAATAAAGCTCAATGTGTGTGTGTGTGTGTGTGTGTTGGCGCTCTACAGGCCAGACCATTCAACCTACAGCTACCAAATGTGGCACATGTATACCTTGGAGGCCGGGAATGTGCACCTAGGGGTTATTTTTTCGAATTTTTTATTGGAATTTAATTTATTTAAAAATTAAGCGAAATTTTGGCGTGCTTCTGCTATAACTTCCGAAAATGTTACCGCACAAAAAAGATTTTTACATCAAGTTAAAGATCAAAAATTTATCTTTTAAATGATACCAATGTTTTAACCTTGCAATTAAATTTCTATATTTAATGAATTTTTAAATAAATATTTTAATTCTATTTTTCAACAATTTTTTTCTTACAAATAAAAATAAAATTTAAGCTGCACGAGCATGTTTCGCATTCATGGGAAAAAATTAGCTTTTTTCAAAGTGTTGCCATCACATTGATTAAAACTCCAATAAAAAATAAATTAAATCTTTTTGGAAATGAAATCTGCAAAAATATAATTTTTGGCTCGTGTCTGTAGGAAATGAAACAAACATGAAATATTATTTTTTCTAAAAAATAAATTCAAGAAAAATTCTTTTATGATCTTTTACACTCTCTATATTATTAATGCAATAAATCAGTTTTATTTTAAGGCAAGTTTTGTTTAATATGAACAGGATATCCTTTAAAATCAGGCCCACACAGCTAATTTGTAAACCTTTAGTAAGACACAGATCTACTAAAATGATCTAAATGGAAAATGATTATATTTTATGTAACTTGATTCAATAAATGCTCTAATAAATAACGAATTTTTGATTTTACATAAAGCTTCTGCTGTGGAAATCACGTTTAACAAAATGTTCTTGAAACAATAATATTTTAAATAAAAGGAGTTAATTTCCAATTAACTAAATCAATCACATAAACTGACTGATTTATGAGAATTTGAATATAACTATTCAATAAAAAAAGGATAATTTTAGATTTTCTGCCGATCGTTTCAAAGAAAATACGCCAATCAGCGCGCAGGTTTCTCAAGATTAATTTGCCTAAGATTATGAAAATGTTGAGTTTTTCTAAATTTTTAACATTCAAAACTTCATAAATAAGTCTTAGTTGATCGTGGAAAATAAAAACATTCATTCATTTATTTAAAATTTGGTTTGTCCAGAATATTTCTCAGAATATGATACCTTATTGCATTAAATTTAGACTTCATAATTTTTGAAATATATTTATAGGCCGGAACAAAATATTATTATTGATTTCATTTCAATGCTTTTGAAAGCAAAACTAAAAACTGAATTTTATGCTTAATCTGAGAAATTTTTGTTGAATTATTCTTTGAAATATTACATAAATTACGAAAAATATTTTGTAGTTCACATAAGACTTTAATACCGAGCGATTCTGTTTGCAATACTCATATTCAATAATAATAATAATAATAAATAAATAGCAATAAAGATGATAAATAAAATAAAACGCTTGGTTTTATTAAAAAATATCTTTATATTAATTGCAATTTCATCATTTCCACTTTAAATTGAAGATGAAGTTTTACCGGAAATGACAACAAATTAGCAAAATATATATAGTAAATTGAACGAAACGATCTAAACAACAGTATAAGTTTGGTATGACTATCAAAATTTGAAGATTAAAAATGTTTTGTTTGAGAATCTATTAAGCGACCAGTTACTTAAAATATTTAATTGAAAATTGTAGCGAGCGGTAATACTGGCGAACCGGCTGGTCGCCAAAGGCGGCTAGTTTTAAATAAAAAAAAACTTTTGAAATTGGTTACAATAAAGATGTCACATATACGACTATTAAAATAGCTATGATGCAATTGTATTTCTCACTGATGAAGTAAGTCTTTAAAGGCCATCAGAGAAGTTAGAAATGCAGAGAAGTTACAAAAATCATATTCACAGATTTTTATTATACAGATAATATTCATTAGCATAAAAACACGTTTAATTTATCAACGTCCAAAAGCAGAATTGAGTCATTTGAGGTTAAAATAAGTTGTTGTAGGCTGTTTATAAATTTGTGATATTAATATTATCCTACTATTTAGTAATGTAAATCTTACGTTTGTGAAATTTTTATGCATTTTTTTTATATTTTAGATAAGCAATTCTAATTAATCTAATACCATTAATTCAAAAGAGGTTATTTGCGGAGCATTTTATGGCCTTCCTGAATTTTTAAAGGAAAATTCTCATTAATAATTTTACTCTTGTTGGCGTTGTCAAAAATTACTTCGCGACATTTCTTATGTAGGCTAATCTTTCATTACTTGTCTAAATTATGTTGTTTTATTAACATTTTTCTTTTTTTAATTTCCTTTCAGTTCTTTTGTTGTCATACGAGTAAAAAATAATTTGAAAATTTAGAGTCTAGGTCGCATTACCATGTATTACAGAATTAATTAATAACATTTGAAAGGAAACTATTTATTACTATTATTTATCCCTTTTTAATAATTGCTTTTATCGTAGTGCTGTCGACATTGAAGTAACAAGATCCACCATTTGTGAAAGCTTTACATGTCGTGTAGTTGCAGTTGGCAGATACTCAATTTTAATTTTCTGATAAATGGAAAGTTTATTGTGGTCGCATCATTTTCAAATTAGCCAAGCTCTGCCATTTATGAAAATAATGCTACGAAAATGCCGTAAAATTGGAAGATTTTTAATGTGCAGTAATCCCATCATTTTAAAATTAACCAAATACCATTATTTTTTAAAAACCATGTCAACAGAATACCATGTAATTGGAAAATTCTCAATATATTATGGTTCTAACATTTGCGCAGCATCCAAGTTTCACTGTTTATGAAAACCATTTTACTAGAATGTCGTATTATTGAAAGATTCTTAATTCTTGACTAAATTGAAAGTTTGCTGTGGTCTCACCATTTCTGAATTTGCCACATTCCATTTTTTATAAAAACCATGTAGCCAGAATGCACTATTATTCGAAGATTTTTAATGTGTTGTGTTCCCATCATTTTCAAATTAACCAAATTCCATTGTTAATAAAAATCATGTTACCAGAATGCCGTGTAATTGAAGAATTCTTAATATGTTGCTGTTCTAAAATTTCAAATTAGCCAAGTTCCACTACTTATGAAAACCATGTCACTAGAATGCCGTATAACTAAAAGATTCTTCATTCTTGGCTAAATGGAAAGTTTATTGTGGTCTCACCATTTCCAAATTTGCTACATTCCCTTGTTTATAAAAACAATGCCATCAGAATGCCATGTAATTGGAAAAATTCTCAATATATTATGATTCCAACATTTTCGAATCATCCAAGTTCCACTATTTAAAAATCATGGCACCAGAATGTTGTATCATTGAAAGATTCTTATTTCTTGGCTAAATGGAAAGTTTTCTGTAGTCTCAGCATTTCCGAATTTGCCACATTCCATTGTTTATAAAAACCATATCACTAGAAGGCAGTATCAATGTTTACGAATCAGCCAAGATTCTTCATTTATGAAAACTATATTACTAGCATGACATACCATTGAAAAGTTCTTACTTCTTGGTTAAAAGGAAAGTTTAATGTGATCTCATCATTTCCAAATTTGCCATATTTCATTGTTTATAAAAAAACCATACCACCAGAATGCCTTGCGATTGGAAGATTCTCAATATCTTGTGGTTTCAAAATTTAGAATCAGCCAACTTCCGCCACTTATAAAACCATGTCATCAAAATGCCATGTAATTGCAAAAATTCTCAATATATTGTGATTCCAACATTTTCATATGATACAATTTCCATTATTTGTGAAAACCATATTACTAGAATGACGTATCATTGAAAGATTCTTAATTCTTGCCTTAACTGAAAGTTTAATATAAATTAGAGAGAAATAATGGTCTCATTATTTCCGAATTTCCAAAATTCCACTATTTATGAAAACGATTCCTGCATCAGCATGCTATACTGTTGGAAAATTAGTTTCTAGGCTATAAGCTTTTCCGAATCATTTTAACATTAAGCGATTAGCGAATTTTTTTCACAATAGCATAATCCATGCAGTTGTGAGAAATTATTAAATGCGATTTCTACATTAATGCCTTTCATATGGAAACCATGTGAACAAAATTGGCTTCTAGGCCAATCGTTCAACTGGTTACCGAAGAGTCCTATAAATATTCATTATTTTTAAAGATTCACAGTGAAAAAGAAAATTTCTCGGCCACAGCAAGCAAAGCATGACACATCCGAAAGGATGCGCCGTCCGCGTCCCCTGGTTTCGTTGTTCCGGACGACGGCTCCCAAGACCGAAGTGAAACGATTCATCGACCCGACCTCGAATCCCTTTTCTATTTCGAACCCTCTCTCTCGCAGGCACGCGGGCCGCATGCCGAATGAGACAGCTCCGAGCCAACCCCATTTGAATAATGGCACACGCATTTTCGTTTTCTTTAACTCACTTTTGCTCATCTTCGGCAAGAAAATGAGGTTGGAGATGTGGTGAACCGTGGTTTTCTTGAGGATTCTCTCGGGATGTGGGATTAGGGCTTCTTATTCGGATCGATTTGCCGACTTTTCCTCTTTTCGTTCGAAAAGCTGGACTGAGTTTCACAAGCAATCGTTAACAACAAACTTATTCCACACGCAGGTTCTTTCTCGAACAGGGAAAAGACATTGCTGTTTTTCCCGTATCAAAAGTTAATAAACAAAGCATTAGAATGAAATTTTAAAAATAGAGAGCAGCGATTTTTAATAAAGAGAAGGCAGCGATTTCTTTAACAACTTTTTATTGATAATATCGACGAATATGATAATACGAATTCTTATGAATAGGATAAGTTTTGCTTGTCGAACATGAATAGGGATGTGCTTGTTGGAGAGTTAGAAAGCATTTGGAGAAATATTCTTCAGAGGGCATATGGAGGGAGGGGCTTGTTAAATATTTGGAGAACTTGTGGAGTTATGTGCTTGTTGGAGGGTATGTGAAGGGATGGACTTTTTAGTGCGATAGAGGGCATATGAAGAGAGGCACTTGTTAAAGATTTAGAGAACATGTGGAGTTATATTCTTGTTGGAGAGTTGAAGGCATGTGGAGGAATGCACTTTTTCGAGAGCTAGAGGGCATATGCAGGGAGATGCTTGTTAATGATTTGGAGAACATGTGGAGTTGTATACTTGTTGGAGAACTGGGAGGCTTGTGTAGAAATGTACTTGTCGGAGAACTTCAGGACATGTGGTGAAAGGTGCTTGTTAGAGAGTTTATAGATGTATATGCTTGTTTGAGGGCATGTAGAGGGATGCATTTGTTAGAGAGCTAGAGGACATATGAAGAGAGATGGTTTAAGATTTGGGGAGCATACGGTGGTATATGCTTGTTGGAGGATTGTGGAGGTACGAGTTTGGAGAACATGTGCTTGTTGCAGAGTTGGAAGACACGTGGAGATATGTACTTATTGGAGAGCTAGAGGACATGTAGAGGAAAATGCCCGTTAAAGATTTCGGAGAGCACATGGAGATATATGCCTGTTAAGGGGCCTATAAAGGGATGCACTTATTGGAGGTTGTGAATCCAGATGTACAGAACAAAGCATTAGAATTAGTAAAAAATTAAATCTAGTCGTTTTGCTGATTTTTGACTGAAAATATTGAAGAATATGACGAATAATATGATTTCTTATGAGCAAGGCAGGATGGGTTTGTTGGAAGACCATGGCGCTAGAAACTTTGGAGCGTTCTAAAAATGTTGTATGCACGTAATTCATGTTTCTAATAGTCATTCATTACTTTTTTTAAATAATTCTCGCAATTTTATATATTTTAGTCTTGGTAATAATTGCAATTTAAACTTCAATAGTAAAGACTGTGCATTTGAAATGAATGGAAACTGGTTAACTCACCGCCGCTAATTTGTTAAAAATGGATGTGGAGATATGTACTTGTTAGAGAGTTAGAAGGCATGTAGCTCATGTTGAAAATGGATTTTCAACTATAGTTAAGTCGGAAATGGGTAATTATTAAATTTCATCAATTTCAATAGTCAATAGATTTCATTCCGAATAGACTCGTCAAATCAAATTACTACGAAAATATTTGGTGATCGTTTAAACAAAAGCTCAACATTCAATCAGATGAATTAAGTGATCCGTTTGTATGAAAAGTTAACTGGAGATGCATTTAAAAATGTCGGGAAAAAAATCTATTACTTTAAAAGCATGGTAATTTCGGAGGTCTACGGCGCATGCCTAGTTCACCTGATTGTTAAGTCATCTTGTGAAAATGGCAAATGCTCTTGTTTTTGCAGTATAATTGAAGTCACAAGCACACAGTTTAAGACTTTTAGAGGGAAATTGTTAATAAGGTTCCAATTCTGATAATAAAACAAAATATGTCAAATATCTTGTCTGCAGTTTCTTATGTTTTTAAATTTTAATGTTCAATAGTTTTCCTGACCAGTGCATTTCGAATTACGTGACAATCATTTAAAAAAAAAATTAAGTGTATAAAGCCACTTGAGGCCTGTGCTCTTTGTAAGCATTATTTAAAAACTCAAAAAAAAACGATGTATGGCTTTTGCAACGATTTTTATTTTATTTTAATTCTTTTGCCATTGCAGCTGCTGAAGGCGTTCTTAGTTTTCTGCCACATGAAACCTAAATGTTGATCAATTTTCTGTAAAATTAATGCAATATCGCTATCAATATCGTATAATTTAATATACTCTGTATTACATTATAACAATATTGTAGAATATTGTCAATATTATTGTGATCCCCATACAAAAATACCAAGCAGTATATCAATATAATTTGCCAATAATTTCTCAGAAAATTTTAACATGATAATATTTATGAATTTACATACTATTGATAAATTTCGGCATTAATGAAGCAAAAATAATTCAAAATGCTCTATAAGGCAGACCTTTGGATTAACAGTTCTTCAAGATCGGCTCTTAGTTTTTAGATAGTCCGTACGTGCATACTATTTAGAATTTTTTTTTCCAAATTTTAATTTAAAATCAGTTTAAATTTTAAAATTTTTCCTCTAACAGAGCATATTATGATGCAAAAAATCATTTTTGTACCACTTATTAAGGAATTGATCTTCTAATTTTCAGTATATTTTTAATAAATTAAAAATTAATGAAGTTTTAACATCTTTCTTCGGTAATTTTTTTACAATGTTTTTTAAAATACAAAAAAAAAAAAAAAAAAAGATCTTTTCAGTTGTAATAATATTTAATTTTTTTGGCCGAAATTTTTTTCCTCTAATTTTAGTTTTGAACTTTATTTGTATATGTACTTCCCAACAATATTTCAAATTGTTTTAATCACTGCTTTTACTCGACTGCACATTGCGGTGATATTACATATTCTTTTCACGAGCAAACGATTAATCGAATATTTGAGATAAAATTTTGAAAAATTATAGCAAGACAAATGAAACAAGCCCTAAAACATTACATTGTTTCATACAAGTGATTCGACTTTCTTTAAATTTTTTACTTTTAAAATTAATTTAGTAAAAGAAAAAAAAAACTATACATTTTAATAGCAAGAAGGAAGAAGATATTATTATTAAATATTTGCTAAAAGTAAGTATCGGACAATTGTAAGAGTGTACCGTTATCGTACAAGCAACTTCTTTTCTTAAAGATTTTTTTATATGTATATAACCACCTGAGACAGTTGCAAGTAGGAGTGTCTGCCTGTTACGATAAAGTTGCGACTTCCGCCTCAAGAAAGAAAAGATTCGCAATTGACAACGATAACGCGTGGCAAAGATCAGCCCTTAGAATAACCTTGGACGGAAAAACACCTGCTAAATCCAGATAAAGCACAAGTACTTTTTTTTTTCCTTGTCATCTGTGCCTTTCTGAGTGATACGAAAAAGTAAATATAAATAAAACGGCTGTCTTGCTCATTTATTTTGAAATTGTTAATTTAAAAGAAATGTAAGCATAAATTCTAGCATTTTGATTTAACGTATATAAACATAAACATTCTAATTTTTGACTAGACGACTTTTCTTTCAAGAAAAATAAGGCTGGATTGTCAGATAGGCAAAGTAGAGGACCGCTCTTGAAATTTATTTTGTGGATATTTTCAAGGTTATTTAATTTCATGTTTTCATTTTTATTTATAATAGCCATGTGATAAATTTTATACAAATTGAAATCTAAAATAGTTTGAATTTAAGATTTTTTTCATGGTTAAAAATCAGCAAGGCTTTTTTTTTTTCAGTTGATTGACTGATTCCTAAGAAAATAGCTTTGGCAAACTGTGCATTAAAGTATTTCGATTTTATCAAAACAAGCTTTGAAACTTTTCATCGTTTTGTTTAAAATTATTTTTGCATGTGATATTTTTATACACGAGATAAAAAGTCAACTCTCAAAAAGTGAAACTAAATCAAATGCTTATTTATTTCAATTTATCATTATATTTTTAATTAAAAGCTGATAAAAAAATAAAATGAATAAAAAAAAATTCCTCTGGCAAGGTAGAAGACAAAGATAGATTCCATTACATCTGAGATACTATCTGGCAACATAAATTGTTTATGTAAAAACAGCCAAAATTAGGACTTGAAAATCCTTTTTCCGTCCCTAACTTCTAAGATATTGTAGTTATCGAAACACTTTAAGTACAAAAGTTGTTCGTCTTACTGAGGCTCTAATTTGGCTAATTGGATTTATTTTCCTATCTTCAATATTAAGAAAGTTATAGCGTAATAAAAATTTCAGCCCTCAGAATTTCTACTCTTTTTGAGCTAGATGGGCCATTTATGAACTTGTTCGAGACTTCTACATTTCAAACAACATATTCCAAGCCAGTTAAAATCCAAACAAAATTACTCTAGTCATTCTGTTTACAAGATAACACGAGCAAAGCATTATACATATCTAAACTTTTGAACGAAGAATGGTTTTGGGTTCTAGTGACCGTGGACGATGAAGAACTGGAGAAATTTCCCCGAAGTTTGACCATTGCAATAGGTAGACCAATAATTTTTATGGTTAAAATATTGCTTTATTTGGACTCTTGACTCCAGGGTAGAACTAGAACTAGAACTGAACAGGTGAGAACTGGACTCTAACCTCGGGTTTTTACTTACCTTTTTTATTTCATAACGAAATCTTTGAATAATCATGGAGAACAACACGGTTGCATAAGTTTAATTGCTTTGGAATGTTCTGTTAAATTTTTTTTTAATTTTCAATGATTCTAACCAACGATTAGAAGCATTCAGAATTATGTTACCAAGTTTATTCACACCAAAAAGCGAAAACCTTGGGGTAAAATAACGAATGCTATGGTGTCAGGCACATAAACACAGAAAAGAAGAGAATGGTAGTTAGGATCATGGCAATAAAATCATGATATGAAATAACTTATCACCGTAGTGTTGAGGGAAAATAAATAGAGTATCAAAGGTTGATAAACTTCTGTTAGATGGTTCAAAGTACGGAGGGAAAAACAAGAGAGGAGTTCGGATGCTAGCCGAAGGGTCAGACGATGCAAGAGAAGGAAATGAAAAATAGCAGGAGACAATTATTCTATTAATTTTAAAATACTATAAATGTTTGACATGAAAGTATTTAAAATATTTTTAACTCTGTAAAGTCCGATATATCAGGCATTGTTTATAAAAATATTCTTTAATAGAAATTATTATTATTATTATTATTATTTTAAAATACTGTTAAAAATATGTAATAATCTTTATTAAAAACGTATCATTTAAACCCAAATATCATAAGATGTTGTACAATATTGCTGTGATATTTTCATGATACCAACAGCATCAGGTATCCATCCAATCTTTAGTTGGTCGAATAATGAAAAAAGTAACACTAAAAAGAGGTCTGTTCAGATGAATCCAAATCAGAAATTTGTTCAGATGAATTGACCAACAAACCTCTAAAGATTTTGAAATAATTTTAAATAATTCCAGCCAGGAATAAATAATGATACTGATAGTGAAGCATTTTTTTTTAACAAGAAAGAAAAAAATATCTATTCTATGCTCAACAGATAATATAAATCTAACGATTGTGGCGGCTCCGGTAAAGTGCTGCTATCACTAATGGCGAGTCATTTCTGATTTGGGACTTAGTATTTTCATACTGTCTTAAGCCTCCATCTATCCTTTCAAGGGCAGTATCGCATATCGCATTCGTTAGTATTATCATTATGAGTATAGTTTTATATCAGGATTGAAAAGTAGCATTCGTAATTCATTTATATATATATATATATATATATATATATATATATATATATAATTTCATTTGACATTTTATTTCATTATATAACTTTGAAATAAATTTGAGAATCAAGCTAATGCGCTTTTTATCTGAAGCTTTATTTTGTTTATATAAGTATCTAAGAATTAATTTACGTTTAGATTGAGGATTTATGGCTAAATGGTTAATTAGAATTTAGGATGCGGTAAATATTACAGTGCCTACTTTTCTTAACATGTTTCAATATTTGTAAAAAAAAAAAGTTAAGGAGATCTCTTTAGACATTTCACTGAAACTAGATAAATAATTATATTAATTTGATTTCCTTTTATTTTATCGTTTGAAAAAAAAACTTAATCGTTTCTAAAGTGAGTATTTCAATTGTTTTTAAACATATTATGATCATAATTAGAACTATTTAATTGGTCAAACTGACGCGTGTCTCCATATTGTCAATTTCAGATGCCATTAAGTATATTATCAATTAAAAATGATTTTCTTAACATGAATCTTAACCAGTTTTCAGAGATAAATTGTTTATCCCATTTTTTCCCCCCAAGCGGCACAAATGTGGGTCAGTTTCCCTTTAAAATGCTCTTGTCTGCAATATAAATATGATGTTCCTGTGAATTATGTCATCAAAAATAACCATCACTTGTATGGAACCGCTCCGTATGACCACCAAGTTAGATGCTGCTTACATTTTAATTATTATTCATTAAGGATCTAAAAAAAATAACTTTTCTTTAAATATGTTTTAATTTTCCTTTGAAGCATATATGATCCGAATGAAATAATTTTTCTACACATTTTAATATATTTGAATTATTATTCTTAACTATTTTTTATTGCTAAGCATAATTATTTTTCATTGAAATGAGAGTTTTATGGAATAAAATTCCTAATTTGTATACTTAAATTTATTTATTTATTTAATTAGCTTAAAACTTATAAAAAGTATATTAATTAGTGTAATGTTAATGAATTCACTAACTTCAATAAAGTTTAAACTATAAAAATTTAGTATACATAGTTAGTGTTACTTAAAAATAGTTTTATTAATTCATTTTTTGCATTTATTCAACTGGAAAGAGTTTTCTGAGTTATAAAAAATGAGAACTTTTGGAAATAAATAATCATGCTTCTTTAATCTTACGACAATGTAGAGTTGCAATATGCATCAATAGATGGAGCCAGCAGCGTTTATATTTAAGTTGTAGCATTCTCATTGATTATTAACAATTAGCAGAACATATATTAATGACGATTTGCTACTTTTTTTTTCATCCATCTAAAATTTATTTAGACATACATTAACTTAAAATCTGAGTAAAATAATATTATGCTTAATTTTTCTTCTAAACTGCAATTTATTTTTTAACTTCATAATCCCATGTTGTGCTGATGAAAGCAAACATGTCGGAGAAATGATGTGGACATTGTGAAGCAGTAACAATTTAAAACTGGATTTTAATTTAATTGCTTCTTTCTTTTCTTACATGTAAGCAAAGCATTATAACTATTCAAACTATCTTTTTAAGCTCATTAATCAAAATTTAGTTACTCAATTTATTTTATTGCATTAAAATAGTGTCAGTTTAAGTCAGTGTCAGTAAGTTTAGTTTAAGTCAGTCATTTTAGTTTTGAAAAATTCTATAATGTATGATTTGATATAATTTTTACTTGCGATGGCACACACATTAAAAAATATTATAATCTTCAAAATTTCGATCTCGCGAATTTTAAGAGTTTCTATTAAAAGTAACCTTATTATGGCCAAGATTATCGGCCATTTTGATCGTTAAAGTACATACTTGGTAACCGGGAATTCAAAAGATGTTCCGGTTAGAGCGTTAAATTGTAACTAAAGAAAATATTATTATTTCTTAAGGTTTTGAAAGAAATGTGATGTTTTTGTGATGTTTCTGCGTGAATTTGTATACAACCATTCCCTATTTTCTATCTTGGAGCTGAAATGGAATAATCCTTTTAAGGGCTTTTAAGTAAAGTAAGAACTCTTTTTTTCGATTCCCAATTTCCGAAACCAGATATTTGTATTTGTATATTTTTATATAAGCTGTTTGTAAATAACAAATATTCAACCAACAAAAATACTCAGAAGAAAAAATAATTTAGAGTTTCATTTTAAAAGTAATCTTAAATCAAAAGATTTTTTTAAAAAATTACGGACCTTTTTACTTTCTTCAATACATAGTATAAAGAAAGTATGGCAATCTTCAAAAAATTCGAACTCGAGATTTTGACGAATCTCCACGTTTTAGACCTCCCTGAGTTCGAAAAACACATTTTGGAAAATGTCCGTCTATCTGTCTGTGACAATAGATAGCTCAAAAACTGTTTGAGCTAAATATTTGAAATTTGGATTGCGCTATTTTACACCAAATTTGCCGATTTCTATTAGATTTATAAATCTATTCTGCGGAATCTTCTCTGTCTGGTAGTTCGATTATAAATTAACACGATAACTGCAAAACGAAAAGAGC
Source organism: Argiope aurantia (assembly GCA_026543865.1). Taxonomy (NCBI): domain Eukaryota; kingdom Metazoa; phylum Arthropoda; class Arachnida; order Araneae; family Araneidae; genus Argiope; species Argiope aurantia. The sequence goes on along the minus strand of JAPMOR010095587.1, from coordinate 141,431 downwards.
TAGATAGATAAAATTCGGTACATAGATTTAACATCTATATGATAAACTTCTGCCAAATTCTGAGCTATATCGAATTATGAGCTGACTGTCTGTCGCTCTGAACTTTCCGAAACATGTAAACGCAATAGTTAAAAAATGCAATGACTTAAAGATATAAAATTTGTCATGGGATTTTGTGACTACAAGTGCAGTTTTGTGTCAAATTTTTGTTTCAGCTGGTTGAGAAAAATGAGTTTTAAAAAAAAATTCGGTGTTTGGGTACTATTAACGCATGTCAGGGATTAATCGCCAAATAACCGCCAAGGATAATATGATAGATGCGATAAAAATGCTAAATTCACGCCAAAAGTTAATATTTCGGACTATTTTACGCCATTGCCATGTAAAGCTTTTCTGGCTTTATGAAAGAGTATGCTAGAAAGTTTTGAACAGATCACTCGAGCTGGTTTAAATTAATATAAATATTTTAATTATGAGTTTGCCAGATATTTTAGTTTGTGAATCATTATCCAACTGAAAATTAATAATAGTAAAGTTTCAATTTGCAAACGAATTTTAAACAAAGAAAAATTGTGAGAATAATTTTTGTATTTGTATACATAATTTTATTTTGAATATGCTCGCTTACACGGTATTTGTAAATCAAGTAAAAACAAACGAACAAAAAATTAGCCTGAAAAATATCGCAGAATAAATCTCTAGCCTCCTAACTCACTGGGTCCCTATTCTGTTGTTTTCTTTGCCTATTTTAGAATCTGTCCCTGTCTGCAGAATATACGATAAAATATGAGTTTGGTGTAAGATGATCTGCGCAATAATACGTATCATGCGCCTGTGACCTCAGGTAAATGTACTAATCCGTTACATATATAAAGCCAAATCCTTCGAATCAGATGAAGATCCTTAAAATCAATTGAGATGAATTTGAATTCAGAACATGAAGCAAAAATCGGATTACTAAACAGGTGGTATTTCGAACACAGCGCGATAGATGTAAGCGGAGAGAAATCACGCTTTCTTTTTTTAACACCCACCTATCAACTTTCCGGATATGTGAGTGATCCGGCTCACGTGATTCAAATTCCCCGTGCCCGCATCTGTGGCAACAGAAGCTCACTTTTCAAATCGTCTGCTCGACGCCCATTGTCATAACAGCAGACGATAATAATAAGGGTAAAAGAAAATCTTGACGGAGTTTTTACTTTCAGTCTAGAGAAGTATGAAATAGAGATTATGAATAGGATATTATGTTTTGCAGCTTCATTGAAAAAAAAAATATCTTTACATTCTGAAAGGGGCATTTAAAGGGGAGATAGAATTCCTTTTCTTACAATTTCTTTTCATAAAACCATTTATCTGGAACATAACTACTAAATTTTGATGTTGAAATAAGATGTACTTTCATTCATGAATAGTATTTAAAGCAAAACATGTATCTGTTTTTAATGCACATAAATGTACAGATCGTTTTATAACACTACGAATATTTTTAGTGAAAAAGTTATTACGAGTTAAAAAGTTATGATTATGAGTTTTATTTAATTTTTTCAGTGAATGCACCAATTAAAATTTTATTTTGCTGTTTGGTTCAAATTCGTTTGCCATATTTATGAACTGCATTCGTTTATTGCATAAATAAAAAATAAGATAAAAGTCATTTAAAAATTGTTTAAAAATTTTCAAAAAAAGATTTAAATTTTTATTGCAAAATATCGTAGCTTTATTCTCCTATCTTTATTTTATTTTTAAAATTTACTCTTGACTATGCAGTAGCGATAACATGCATTCAAAAAAATATAATTAATGTCGTGTAAATGTAAAAATGTAACATGCTTGCGTATAAATCCAGTAACTGAAATGAAGAAAAATATTGTTACAAAATAAAAATGTCTTTAATATTTTTAATTGCCGAAAAATTGTAATGTGTTTATGAAAGTTTATTTTTTGAATTTCAAGATGGGATAAAAATGGCATTTGGATAAAAATTTTGTTAATTTCGATTTTTAATAAAAATTAATTTAAAATTTGAAAACATTTTTAGAGTGAGCTCTGAGCGCCTATAATCGAAATATTGCGCCTGTAACTACGAGCCAAACTGATAGTTCCAGGTAAATATATGCTCTGATGGACGTTGAGATTTTTTTTTCTTTCTCTCTTTCTTTTTTGTATATTGAAGTTTACAGATGCATATCGTAGCCTACAAGCTTTATCATGTTAAATTCGCTAAATTAATTTCAAACGATATTAGAAGTGACCACGTACAATAAAACACAATATACAAAGTGTTTAACTGTATATTGTGTGTATTAAGTACTGTCGTATGGTATATTTGTTTCATTAATGAAAGAATCATGCAGATATACCTTAATTGCCAATGCGCTTTGTATTTATGTATGCTTTTATTAAAAGTTTCTGTTATTACAAAAAAAATTCATAATAAATTTAGTGGGTAGCAAAGTTTATCTTTCTGAATGCATGTAATATAAAACTAATTAGTCGTTTTATTTAATTTCAAAATCTACTATTTTTATGAATTAAATTTAAAAGTTTTCGTTACCGAATATACAACTCTTATTCTTGGAATTTTGTAGTTTTGAAGCTTCTATTTTATCTTATCTCTGATCTTATTAAGTTATTCATTGAGAACCTTGAGACATAAATTTCTTTTATCAGTTAATAGGATGATATTCAACTTCCCAAATATGTTATTTTTTTACAATTACAAATAAAGAAATGATTTGAATTTTTTTTTTAATATTAGAATTATAATTTTTGGTCTTTAAAATTGCATAATGTTGTATGCGAAATGTCGCATGCTTAAACATGCCAAAGTCAAATATAAAATTTGACAAAATTTTGCTTTGCTTTAAAATGTAAACATACTTTTATCATAAATTAATGTTTCTCATTTTTGCATTTTTCATACTTTTAATACTTGCTACAAATATAAATATTTTTTAAGCTTAATCAATAATCTAAAATGAAATTTTAAGGTTAAATAATTAAGTCTTTGCATTTAATATTGTATATTATTTAATTATAAATATTTTCACAGCCTTAATAAGCTTTAATTATGTGCTGATTTAGATGCGCGATTCTGTTTTCTTGAATTGCATTTAAATTTAATCAACCCAAATAAAATCAATTATATTCATTGAAAATTCGATTTAGTTAAATATATAGGTATAAATAAATGATATTTTTCGTATAAAAAGAAGGACACCAAACAATTAGTGTAACATCAAAAATATTTACAAAAACTAAATTGAAAAATTGTTCACAGTTTAGTTGAGTTAATTACAATAGGTTATATTACAGAAATCGTTTGCGTTTTCTGATTGAAAGAGTATTACAAAAAAAAAATGATCAGAACTTATTAATTCTCCTGAAATTTCACTTTACTGAATTAAAAAATATCACCTACTCTTTTTCTTCTATTTTAACCTAATATTTTACTGACACATTCGTATAAGATAAAATATCGTTTGGTATTAATAAAACACGTCAATGAAATAAATAAAATATAATAATGGAACGGTAACAAATCTACCGTTTCCATAACAACCAAGTGCAGTTTCCGCACGCAAGATTGGATGCCGTTTGAACGCGATAATGAGAACAATTGTCGCCGCTTTTTGGCGCTCTTTTTGTAGCGTTAGGGTGGAGGTGGAGTGGAATTGGAGCTTGTGATGAGCATCCCGGAACTTTCGGCCGGGCCTTGACACGGATGTTTGCGAGTGACGTCACAGCTTTCGGACTTTGCGAACAGAGAATTAGTGTCGAGCTGTGGTAGAAGTTTTTTTTCCCCTCTCTCTGCACAGTATCGTTTGGAGACAAGTTTTTTTTTTTTTTTTTTTTTTTTTTTTCCGTTTTAAAATGTTGTTTACAAGGCGAGCTCGTGCTGATTTGTATAGAGACTGAAACTGGAACAAAATAATTTGCTACGAAGTAACGTTTACAGGATTAAACAATATTTAGAAAACCATTTAAAATCTTCCTAATTAAGTGCTAATTTTATATTAATGTATATATTTTAAAACTTTTATATCGCATACTTATTAGCGCATCATAATTATTTTCATAAGTGTTGTAAAATGAACAATTGTTTAAACATTAATTTTTTAAATAATGAACTGATGAATTATAAAAAAAATCTACCAAAGCGTGATAAAAGTAATATATTATTTATCTTGCTAGTGTGTCTGAAATTTTAAAAGCGAGTTTAATGATAAAATATAATAGAAAATTAAAATAGCTTTTTGAAATATTTATTTACGATAGTTGTAAGAACAAGCGTTTTGATTTAAATAAATTGTTCTGTATCATTTATTTTTAAGTAAAGTCCACTATGAATTGAATTGGTTGATTTAATAAATTATTTTTTCAAATAAATAACAAAAAATAAAAACGCAAAAAATCATATCAGTGAATCATAACTTTTCAAAATATTGAAATGTTTTTACTTGAATGACCTTTAAATGTACAGAAAAGAAATGATCAAATATTTTGAAAAGAAGCCCTTAAAAATATGACTCATTATAAATGAAGAAGTTTATTCATTATAATAAGTCATTTTTTATTTAAATAATTAGTGTATAAAATGATTTTTTTATTTAAATAATTAGTGTATAAAATCATTTTTTACACAAATAATTCCGTATTTTATTTGTAAAGTAATTTTATATGTAATATTTCTATATTATATGTAAATTAGTAAAAAAAGGAATTAGAATTGTAAAATTCTTATGTAATAACTAACAATTAAATTTTGTAATTTGATAAGATTCGATGTAAACTAATGAAATTGCGTATAAAAATCAAATTGGACGTTTGCCAAAACGAATGCATTATTTAGACAAAAACGATAAAATTCAGACAAATCGCTAAATCATTATTTACTTCAGTGCTATTCTTATTTAAAATGTATAATTTTATAAATTAAAAATTTAAAAAAATAAAATAAAATTTGGAAAATATAACAGCATTTTATTTAAATTTATGGTTTAGTTCATGTTTTTGTTTTGTTTTTTAGTGCTAGTTTTGGAATCTATAATCTGAAAGATTTAAAAATTCAAAATGTCTGTTCAATGACTAAATTCATGTTTAACCATATTCCTGATCTCAAAATAAACACTCGTACTAAAAATATGTATAATGTCTGCTTTAAGTGTAAGATTTTACAGCGCAACAAAATTTTGAATATTCTAAAACATCACATATAATAGAAGTATTTCCTAAGAGACTGCGGCATATCTTTTTTTTGTATAGAATATTCAATACTTATTTTAATCAAAATGTATATTTCAAAAATTCTGAGAATTAAAAATATGCTCAAAAGCGGAACTAAATTCTTAATTTTTCAGGAAACCGGAAATAGTTAATTTATTTTGCAGTTTTTTTCTATGACTTAGTGGTCCTTATCAAATTTCTTTTTACTGTAAGCCGTTCACCGATTTACTGATAAATGATCCAACAAAATAATCACGCTTTGTGTAATCATCGTTCAACAGGTGGTTTGTTAAGTAATTTTAAATGTAGATAAATCAATTATCGTCTGACAGTATTTTTAGAGCAACCGTGAGCAATTCAATGATTCTTGTATCAAACGATAAATGTGTTTTGCGTAAACCGATGTTCGTTGCTTATTTTATTTTTTTTGTATTTTCCTCCATTTTGAAGAATTACGAAGCTTTTAAAGTTTTAGACCAACTAATAAGTTAATTAAATCGAGTGGAAGTATAAGTTAATTAAATCGTGTGGCATCAATATTAAATTATCATATAAAAGTTATCAAAGAAAAAGAATTATAAAATTATTCTCTTGATTTTGAAAATAAAAATATGTTGAAAGTATAGATTTTTCCATCTTTAAAAGAAATATTTCCACATTGTCACTTTTTATTACTTAAAAAAATGTTTTTTAATTCTAAATTAACAAAAAATAAGCTCAGAATGTTATTCTACAGAAAGAAAAAACATCTTTATTCAAAAAGAGTCAGATTTTTTATATAATAATTTTATATATAAACTTATTTATATTTATTAGTTTTTAAATCTATAAATTCTGCATTATAAAAATCTGAAAAATTAACAAATTAAATGTTTGAAAATTAACAAAAATCTTTCAAAATATAGTATCTGATAATAGTATTCGAATTTTTGTGTTAAGCAAGAAAATATGTTTAAATATCATTTTAATTTATTTTAAGATTCTTTTCAATGAAAAAATATTATTTTATTCTTTAAAAAATTTAATTTTTGAAGTAAAATGAATGAATTTATAACAAAATATGATTTTTCTTTTTCTTCTGATGGATTAAAGCATTGAAATTAAGCAAACAGACTGAAATTTCTTAAGATTTAGATGCCAATTCATGCTTTGGTTTATAATACAACAAGTATCTATCATTATTCAAGTATTAAATGTTTAAAATTTTATCAGATTCACTTTTTGAAAAAAAAAAAATAAACAAACGTTCTTGTTTGCTAGTTTAAATTTTTTCCCCCCTACATTATTCCGAATTCCATAAAATGTGGGACAAAAATCAGTTCCACATTCCAAAAAGTAGAATGACTTCCGATTACATTCTCGGAAGTACCTGCTCTTGAAAAAAAATACTGACCTTCATCTGACCTACAAAGATTTCTTCCTTTATTCCCGGTTCAAGGACATTCATTTATGCCCGCAATTAATTGCAGAAAAGACTTAAAATTTTCTGGAGCAAGTCTTTTTTAGCTTCTGGCTAATATTCATGTCTGAGGATTCTGAGAGTTTAAATATATATTTGTGAAAAAATGTGCTTTTTTTTTTTTTCCTTCGTTGAATTAATTGGCGATGTAATTTCCACCGGAAAAAAATCTTTTTTATTACAGAAATTAGTCAAAACAAATTTAACGAAAAAAATCTTTATTTCTTTTTAAAAGACAGGTTTATAATATGGCATCTTAAGCAATGAATCGAGACGGCGAAATGAATACCGTAGTATTATTTGGGATCGCCATGACATCATAAGTTTTTGTCGTTTTTCTAATTTTAAGGATTATTTATAATAATAAATTCATTGAAAACGATTTTTAAAACTGGCGATTTTTGAAATAATTTATTGAAATATTTTTAATATTAATAAATCTATTGAAAACGATTTTTAACTTAACGATTTTTGTTAATATAATAAATTAAATTTTTATTTAATTGCTTACTACTTTTTAAGTTTTATTATGTAATTCAGCCCAATCAGCCCATTGGATAAGACGACCATTCCATTTTTCTACCATAAAACCACCACAGCTCTAATGCCACTGTATACCTAAAAATAGGATGATTTTTCTAAAAAGGGCTCTTAAAACTTCTATATCTTTACGTTATATTTCTTTTGCAATTCTCTTTTAACCGGAAATTGTGGTTTTACTATTATCTGAAAGTGGATTTTCCCATCTCTGTTTATCAATTTGTAAACAATGCTATCGCTATAAATAAACGTCAATATCATCCTTACCGCAACTTACATGATAATTCTAGACAGGAATCTTTACTTTACCTAATATAACCAAACATTATTGATAAAAGTGCACTCCTAAATCGAAAAAGTACCCTAATTTATTTCGAATTCGAGCTAAATTCCATTCATAAGTTATTAGTAATAGTAATAATTTATAAATTAATTTAATTCAGTTTTTTAAAAAGATAATTATTAAATATTAAATAGCTAATTAAATATAACTTCAACTTATTTAATATATATGTATAAAAAGAATAGATGAACTGGATTAGGTGATATATTCTCCTGATTTTAAAATTTTTGTTTTGGATTTGTACCCATTTTGAATAATTTGTCACCTGTTTTTAATAATGAGTATAAAATCTATATCCATATTAAAGCATAAAAATATTCATTTGATTGAATTTTTAAAAATTAGTTTCTGAAAGATTCTTCTTATTTTCCCTCATATATATAATATTATCAATCTATTTTAGTCTGTAGCATCCTCTATAGAATAATTAAATGTCCCGAGTAATAAGACAATCTCAATTTGGCAATATTCCCGCAATATTTGGATTGTCCTGGAATGGAGTTTACAAAATCTAACTACTTTTCACAAAACTTTGTAAATAATAAATTTGAAAGTGAATTGTTAATATTCCTAGTGGTTTACAAAATGAGCCATTGCATAGAGGATAAATAGTGCCCTGAATGTGATACTAGTCCTCTTTACCATGCCTCTAATACCTAAATTGTTTAGCATGCCTTTGGAAATAACCAACCCTGCAAATTCAACCAGGTTTATGAATGATCTGTCAAACAAAAACTGGTCTTACAGGACAATAAGACAGATAAATTGCATCAAAAATTTAACATTGATATTCAAGATCTAATTACCACAACGACGCCATTAGATATCCAATCATTACTCATTATTAAAATGGAAAAAAACCTGAACTATTCTCAAAAATATAACAATATAAAGGTACTTTCAAAATGTTTGAGCTATTAAAATTTTTTGATTAAATCCATTATTTATATCGATAAATCACCTACCCCTTTGCTACTTTTCTGGAAATTTTTTAGCACATTTATAATAAAACAAATCAAAATTAGTGAGAAAAACATAGAAAAGCAAGAATTGCAGAGAATACAAAAACCTAATCAGTGCATGTCATAGGTACATTCCAGATCTTGCTCTCAAAGAGATTTCCAATACTAATTTCATCTTGTGTCTTAAATCTATACTGTCTTTACCATCTTGAATAAAATAGCCAAGAATGATAAAGATTCTCAGGAAAGTAATTGGTTTTTATAAGAATAAGTAAAATAGTTTTCTTTTGTTGATTTGTAGATGAATATAAGAGGCATTTGTTATCATGAAGCCCCAATAAACTGCTGTTGTAATTTGTATTTTAAAAAAAAAACCTTTAGTAGCATTTTACGATTTTTAAAGACAACAAAAAACTTTGAAAAGATGGAAGGATGAGAGGAAGGCTCTTGTTTCCTTTCTTTCTTATTCTTTATATTTGAAACTTGTGATTAATGTAATATAATAATAGCTTATCCTTATTTAGTTCGATTTTTACATTCTGGTATATGGCGCATACATAGAAAAAATATAGCAATCATCAAAAAATTTGTCCTCGACATTTTGCATCTCCTGTATAGACCCATCCTTCCCCCAAATTCTTTAGAACTTGTTAGCTACAAAAGATATTGCTTACCTACAATAGTACAAACCAATGACTTCAGACAGTCTTGCCAAAAGGAGGATTCTATTTATGAGGGCTGTTATTTAAATTTCAGCAAAATCCACCTCTAAAAGCCACCTCCCTAACATTTCTACTTTGACAACCCTTAACAAGTGGCGAAGAGGTTACGGTTTAGCTATCGGAAGTCATTTCATCAGACATTCCAACTTTTTCCGACATTCTTCAAGGGTGATAAAAGTCAGGAGACAAGATGTTTAATTTGCTATGTCAAAAAAAGAAGGGAAAAAAAAACTTAAATGGCAGGAGGCGGAGGGACGGCAAATCTTTGATTCCATTCTCACAGGTGAGAAGTCAAATAGTTCGTTTTGGGGAGGAGATTCCTTCACCCCACCCCCCACAGAATGACCTCGGTACCGGAATGGCGGCACAGGGACAGTCATGTGTCATTAAGCAATAAAAGATAACAATGCCCACACAGTGAGTTTGATAAATCGTGTGATTTCTTCACAGGTGTTGAACTTTTCAAGATTCTTTAAATTGGTCCTTTTTCTAACCTGCCCACAGTAACGATTCCTGCTCAATGACCGACCAGTGATTATATTTATTTTCGGTTGCAGGCGATCATTTAGGAGTGCAGGATTAATTGGACGCAACTCTTAATGTGCATTCTAAAATGTATTGAAAGTGTTTAGGTATTACGGATTTAGACGCAGTTATTATTGGAAAACAATATTTTGCCATTATTATTTTGTTTTGAATAAGTTTATAGAGTTGTGAGTTTAATAATTTTTTTTTAAATTTAATTATTTGTCATAACTTTTGCGTAGCTAGGTCCAGTTCATGTTTTATAAAATGGATTAGTTGATATATAATATTCAAGCAATATCCCGACCTATCCAGAAGCCATGCGGGAAACTTGATGGAGCGGTCAAAGAGCAACTCAACTTAGCACGAAGGAACAACGACACTTAATGATATTGGGCACTTGCAAGCAACAAAAGACCCCCTAGAGAAAATGTATTTTGGTCCAGAAAAAAAAAACATTACATTTTACATTTCATATTAAATTGTGAAACATTAAAAATGCATAAAATACATCAAATGTACGTTAACTTTTTACATTAGAAGAGATTTAAGGACAAACGCTTTGACAAAATGTTCTTAATTGAAGATTTAATGGCTGAGATTTTTAAGAGTTCTTCGACGACAAGAGACATCCAATTTCTTAGCTGATATACTCGATTTTCCTCGGAGCATCAATATTTTCTTGTATAATTTTTTAAATATAAAAATTAATTTTGTATACATTATTATAATGCATACAATCCTTTTTACTATATTTCACTTGATTTTGAGTCGTTTTGTCCCAAATTTTTGTTCTAATCGGTTACGAAAAACGTGTCTAAAGCGCCAATTCAATTTTCGGATACTATTAATGGTACACCAGGGATTATTTGCCAAAAGACTCGCCGAGGTTGAAATGCAGAGTTCCCGCCAAAAGTAAATATTTCGTAACTGGTGCACGCCAATTCCATGCAAGACGTTCTCTGGCATGAAAAGTTTATTAGAGACTGCGCGAGAAAATTTTGGGAAGACTACTCCCGCTAGTTTCAATTTATCATCTTAGTAGCTTCCAAGTCTTTTTCATTCAGTCAATCAACGTAAGATTTGATCTCCCTTTTTTTGAAGTGCCAAATAGTTTCGCCAAAAAGATATTTTTATTGACCCTATCGTCATCCGATCTTTTTAATTATCCTACATATTTAACTTTCTGTATTGCTATAAAGTTAATAATATCTGGCTCCTTAAATAGTTTGTAAATTTCTGAGTTGATTCTTCTCCTCCAATAATTATCACATTTAATTCTACTAAATATGCTTCTTAAAATTCTTCTTTCAAAAATTCCAAGAGTCTTTATCCTTCACGGTCATTGCCCATATTTCAACAGCATATTATTGTCGTATATTAATATATCGAACTATGTATTCCATTTACCAGTTAATTGCTTCTTGCTTAACTTGCTTTGATTCCATTAACTTGTTTCTGAAATTAGCGATATTGTTAAATTAGATATTTTCCATATTAATTTATTTTCATACATATCAGCTCTCAACGCTTTTAAGTATTTGGTCCTAAAACTACATAAATATCTTTATATACATTGGTTAAGAAAAAACTAAAATCAGAAGAGGTGCCCTCTGCTACCTGATAGACCAAAATACTCGTGAAAAAGGTGAGGAATTCCCCTTTCATGTCCCAAACTTCAACCGTGTAAACGCTCAGCTGTGTCCACTTCTGAAAGTGGTAACTTTTGTGGTTTTACTCCCCTGCGAGCGTGTCTAAGATGACATTGGGGTGGTAAAAGACTGTCGAACAAATTCGTTCTGTGAAGGAGACAGTGCTGAGCTGTCAAATCTTTGCAGATGTTGAAGTAACAGATGGCACCAAGTTTATCTAGATACTCATCTTGGTACCTGGAATACACACAAGTTTTTAGTGTCTTATATATGAAGAATAAAAGTTATTTATATTGATGTTCTTTTTTGAAGCTACGGGAATGGATTGAGGGGGGGGGGATTACGGTTCTAATAATTTTGGTAAATGGTCAAGTAAAGAGGAGGACATTTAAGCACGATCGCATCTTTTTGTCTAAAGTTTTGAACCACGTTATTTAAAGGACGTTTGATCACGATGTTACATTCATTTAATGTGTCCAATTTCGTCACGTTAATCCACTAAAAAGTCTGATGCGGACCTTAGGTGGAATCGGGATTCGAAACCGGAAAATATTACGACACTGAGAATATTTAAGATAAAGCCACCAAGTTCATAAAAAAAACCAAAAAATATCGTAATCGTCACAAAATTTAATTTCGAAATTTTAATGAATCTCGCCTTTTAAATCGATACGAATTTGTAAAAATAATTTTTAGAATTTTACAGATCAGTGACCGGATATAAAACATTTATATTTTCAAAGTTATTACTTCTGATCTAATCAATGGTACATGAAAATAAAAATAAATAAAAATAAACTTTCCTCGCCTCCCTTTTTTTACTTTCTCCTATACATAGTATTGAAATTTCGATAAAAGAAATTTAGTTTGTGATCTTGCTATTAAAACTTCAGTTCTGTGTCAAATTTTGATTTCACTAGGTCGGAAAAAAATGGTGTCCGAAATGCATTCTTGATTTTATTCACTATAAAGCTCAGAAACGTTTATGGGCGCGACTTCCAAAACAAAAATCTGAGCTCTTGTGGAGTTCTTGCGTTCACTGAGTGCCCAGAATTCTTAGAGAGGGGAATACACCCTTCTGAGTGGGAATGTTATTCTCCCCCTTTTATGAGAGGGAAATGAGGAAATATGCGGCAAAGCCTTCGGGGAGACTATTTACCGTTGACTTTATATTATTAATTTATTTTTAATTTTCATGTTAATCATATTCGTGTTGTCATATTCATATTCATAATTATATTCTTGTTATCATATTCGCGTCATTATATTTATGTTATATTCGTATTATATTCGTGTCACCATATTCTTGTTATATTCGCGGCATCATATTCTTGTTATATTCGTGTTTCATTCGTGTCATCATATTCTTGTTATATTCGTGGCATCACAATTCGTGTTTCATTTGTGTCATCATATTCTTGTTATATTCGTGTCACCATATTCTTGTTATATTCGTGTCACCATATTCTTTTAATTTTCCTGTTAATCATATTCGTGTTGTCATATTCATAATCATATTCGTGTTATCGTATTTGCGTCATCACATTTATGTTATATTCGTGTTATCGTATTCCTGTTATATTCGTGTCGTGTCATCATATTTATGTTATATTCGTGTTATCGTATTCCTGTTATATTCGTGTCGTGTCATCATATTTATGTTATATTCGTGTTATCGTATTCCTGTTATATTCGTGTCGTGTCATCATATTCTTGTTATATTCGTTGCATCACAATTTTGTTATATTTGTGTCATCATATTCTTTTAATTTTCATGTTAATCATATTCGTGTTGTCATATTCATAATCATATTCGTGTTATCGTATTCGTGTCATCATATTTATGTTATATTCGTGTTATCGTATTCCTGTTATATTCGTGTCGTGTCATCATATTCTTGTTATATTCCTGGCATTATATTCGTGTTATCATATTCATGTTATATTCGTGTTTTCATATTCATAATCATATTCA
>JAPMOR010095587.1:103270-128014 GCA_026543865.1 Argiope aurantia | reverse complement strand
ATCATATTCATGTTATATTCGTGTTTTCATATTCATAATCATATTCAGGTTATAGCGTGTTTAATTACGTTATAACACGTGGCGCTGAACATAATTCCAGAATTCTGCTCACGAAACTGAAACGTTTGCAAACTTCAGGTTTGCTAAATTACGAGATTTCACCTTTGGCCACTTCTCTCCAAGAACAATGACTTCTTCTTAATTACACTGCAAACACTCGAACACCAAATCGAACGCCCCCCTAACCTTTCCTCCTCCCCTTTTTAGCTTTTCGTTCGGGAATGTTTTCCGTGCACCTGTTGACCCTCCCCTGCAGGTGATCGGATCCGCCCCCTTCCGACGCTCCTTTTTATTTTTATATTTTATACAGTAGCTGTGTTGTTCTTGTATCACAACCCGCAGGTCTCTGCGGCCCTCTCAGGTATTCGATAGACAACCTCGTAATTCCGCTGCAGGTGTGTGGAGGGGCATCCAGGGATAGCAGAATCGTTTGGTGTTATTCCAAGGTCTGAGTCATAGCTGGGAGGCCTGAATTTCATTCGATTGTACCACATTCTTGCGCTGGAGGGCTTCGGGTGGAATCAATACCTGTTGAATTGAGGAGGCGAGAATGGGTTGTAAATTTCTCCGAGAGACGTTAAATGCAAGGTCTATGTCATTGATTCTTAACTTTTTTACTTTCTCATATACGAAATATAGAAAATGTCTTGTTCTTGTTTAAAAAAATTCGAACTTAATATTTGGAAGAATCTTCATGTTTCAAACATCCCTGAATTCGAAAAATACATTTTTTGGCATCAGGCCTGTCTGTCTATTAATCAATGAAACGGTTTGCACAAAAATCCTTTGAGCGAGACAGGAAATTTGGTGTATGGATCCTACACAAAATTTGTAAATTTTAATCAAATTTTTAACAAAATCCATTTTGAGGAAGTCCGTCTGTCTGCCTGTATGTCTGAGTTACGATAACTGTAAAACAAAGAGAGTTAGATAGATAAAATTCGGTGTACAGATTTAACAACCAAGATGTAGAATGTTATTTTGAACCAGATATGACAATTGGTTGACCATCTGTCTGTCTGTACTTTCGCATGCATGTAAACGCAGTAATCGAATGCAATGAATTAAATCAATGAAATTCGGCGATTGATCCTATAACTTAAATTATAGTTCTGTATTAAATTTTGGCTCCAATCGATCCGGAAAAAGACATCCAAAAATGCATATTCATACAGATTCAGTAAAAATGCTATATTCATGCCAAAGATTTATATTTCATAAATATTACTCGCCAATGCCATGAAAAGAAAGCATTCACGAATTTTCCAAAATCCATAATTTTATGCATGGTCAGTGAAATAGGATCCTTATTGGCGAGTATGCGAGAAAGTTTCGGGGAGACAACTCCCGCTATTTTTTCATGTCATGTGTTGAGCGCGGCATGGACAAACTTGGCTCTTGGACCATAAAATTTCAACCAAACTTTTAGTAATTATTAGATTAAATATGGTTGAATATTCTTTTCGAATACTTTTTTTGGAAGGTAGTGCGCTTCAAATGAATTTTAGAATTTAAATTTTTAAAAATCAAAATACATTTTTGTGGCATTTATAGATGTTTATCACATATTATCATCTTTCGTGTGAGTGTGTGTGTGTGTGAGAGAGAGAGAGAAAGGCTTCCCATGTTCTGAAAATGATTATTTGCTAATTTCTCGATCTCAGTTTTCATTTTAATTTCTAAGTTGGAAGGATATTTTTCTCTCCTGCTTTTCAATCTGCACGCGTATAATATAATGCTGATTCTGCTAAAGTTCAGAGAAATTCCTTTTTGTAAACTTACAATACATTTAGATAGGTTTTTTCGTGTGTGTATTCTCTGCTTTTCTTTTTGGATAGCATCACCCACTATGTTGGACAAGCCCGCTGTTACGAAGACAACCATTTAAGCCGGTGGGGAGCGTCTCTTGTTTTAGTAGCGCCAACTAGGGCCAAAGAGTATGACTTTGCCACTCACGCATCACTCATTCGCTTGCACAACCCCTTTTTACTGGAGGGCACATTCACACATCTCACAGATAGAGCAGAAGAACAACCATGCCCGAACCGGGACTCGAACCCAGAATGCCCAGATCACTGGGAAAACGCGCTCCCCCTATACCAGGACGCCGGCTTCACCCACTGTAATGGTTTTTACAAAGAAAATCTTGCAAATGTATAAAAATCGAACTCCTTCCTAGCATCATGAATAATAATATATTATTTATTTCGGTGCGTTAAATATATATAACATTTTCTAAACAAAACAACAGCGATTGTTATTTGAATAATGGATTACTGGGATGTCCGCACCTCAATAGAATTGGTGCCGTTGAAGTATAATCCTCGTTGTCTGACTATGGTCCAAATCTGCGAAGTATACACCAATATAGTTTAACATTGTTTAAAAATGTAACTTCAATGAAACTTAACTAATTAAACATGCCGCGAAATATTATACATATACCATGCGACATACCATGCCTTCCATACCTCGACATACGGCACAATCGACATGCCGCGTTATGAAGAAAAATAATAACATTTATTACCTTCATATATCCATATGAACCAAGATGGGTAGGATTGAAGGAATTAAAAGCAAGCCATTGGTTGAGATGAAAAAAAACTGGTGATCGTTTATATTCTATTTGGACTAACTTAGGCAAAGCCTGTGAATACATTTTAACAAAGCTTCAAAAATGATAAATTATCATATCCTCAAGAATCAACTGCAGGAGTTGGGCAGAAATATCTGACTATGGTTCAAAATTGTATTTGTCGCAAATGGAAAAGTAATGAAAAAGAAAGCTTATTATTTAATTAGTATTCACGAATTACGTGTTCACTTTATATATATTTTCAGAATTTTTTGAGTGGCTTTAATCTAATTAACAGCAATAAAAGTGTTTGATACTCTTCAAAAATCAAGCTCCTGGAGTTTAATGTTGAGACCCCCTGAGCAGTGTATCGCGTGGTGAGGGAGGAGATATCGATGTTCCAGCCCCCAGTGTAGAACAGCGCATCATTAGATGGAATGTTTATCTGATTTTATGCTTTTAAAGCCAGAGTGTCATAAGCATAACGACGGGAGAGTAAAGAAGAATTCTACATCCCTGAGCAGATTAACCCTCTCTTACATCACTGCAGGCCACAGTCGGTTTAATTCAACTCGGCACGCACATCTTATCAGTGTTATTTGATAATCTTTAGATTCCTTGATGGTATATTCAATAAATGATTAACTGTCCTTCTACCGCGTCACCTTTAAATTGGATTTCGTGCATGAAATGCAGTGGTGTACTTATGAAGAAGGAGAGGTAAGATGATACATGCCCGGATGTTTATCTTTTGCGAACGCCTTGACAATAAAATGTAAGAGCATTTACCTCAGTTTTATTAATTTATTTTGGTCTATACCTTCCGTCACCGTTATCCTAGTTACACCACTATTATTCTTTTTACGCCTCTGTTATTCTTGTTATGGAAGTGGATGTTCATAATAGAGTAAATTTTCCAAATAGGGCAGATACTATCATTATTTTCCATAATAATAACTGTTTCTGAAATTCTTCTACTTTAATTTCTATCACGGTTAAACCCAATGAGGCTCGATCTTTAATTGATTGGAACAATTACTTCCAACTGGGCACTTCTTAAGATGCTTCCTCGTCAGAATGCAGACCAGGTTTCAGAGGCACACCGAGGTAGGGTAAGCAGAACACGTAGCTTAGTTAACATTACAAGAGATTCTAAACTGTTAAGAATTAAAGAAAGCTATTTATTTCCTACTAATTGCTTGTACTATAAAGAATAAATTAAATCCTTAAAAAATATTCGATTTTGAAAATTTCGAGAGAAAAAAGGACCCGAAATTTTTCATTGCCTGAAAAACTTTAGAAGACTTAATCTATCTCTGGTTATGCTATATACGACGTGCATGTAAACATGCAATTATTCTTGTTTTACTGTGTCAGCGTTCAATCAAATTTATATTTAGCATTTTATCTGCTGTATTGATTTCTTTGTCTTAAATCATTGAAAATTCGATGGAAAGTCCCTCTCTCCCTTTCGTTTATGACTCTATGTTCTGTTCCAAAAATAGCTAGTTTCTATATTCCTAAAGTATTCTTAAAGTTTTAAAACCACTATAAACATCCTGTACATGCCCTATTACAATTTACAAAGTTCAGTGTGACTTTTACTTTGCACTTCTGCTGTTTAATTAAGCAGATATCTTCCTTGGCCATTGACGCTCAAATTCCTAGTTACGGTTTTGTTGGGGGTTCCTCAATATTCTATCCTAAAGTACTCAATTTGTTAAGCCTTAGATATGCTTAGTAACATTTATCATGTGACTTGATCTGACTCCATTAAGTTGCAGAGTTGGCACAGAGCCGCATTATGGCACACGCCCAGTGCTCATCAACGACTGACTAATCAACTCCCTACTTTCGCCAGCGATTTTTTGTGTACGTTTTCTCGAACGGATTTGATAATTTCATTGTGGAAAAGAATCAAAGGATCGTCTTGCAACATTCCATCTGGTCGGAAAAGAAGAGTGGCGAAACGAGGATTGCGCCACTTCTGTGTGGAGATGCGCGGGTCTTCCTGACCCATAGACCCAGTGATGGCCTTTCAATTAGAGGCTTCCTGCGCCTGACAACTCAGCCCGAAACGGTTCTTTTGTCGGGGGCGGAAGTCTGGTTTCCGGTGACGAAACCGGTGCCCGCTGGCACGTGACAAACTTCACAGGCCGCTTCGCCGGACCGCGCCTCCACAGAATGCCACGGTGGTTTTCTCTAAGAGGCAGACTGTGTGAAAAAGATGTTGTGGTCTGAGACGTAATTGCATCACGAGCTCGTCGTTTGATCATTAGAAGCTAATTTAATCAACATTCAGATCTTCTTCTGTTCATTTTGAAGGAAAGTTGGCTCTGTTTTGTGAAACAGATCTTCTTTGTCAGTAAGATGCCTCAGGTGTTTCGTTCTAATCTTTTATGCCATAAATTATAATTTTTATTTTCTCTTGCAATGAGCATTAACAGTTGTAATTAGCTAATCTGACTCTGGATTTTTAGAAATTATCATTTTTAAGACTTCCTGAGTTAGGAGATAAAGTATTTGTGTAATTGTATCTTCCTGTAAATAGAAGAAGAATGAGTGAGATATATGCCCCATGAATTATAAAGATAAAAATTTATTGTTTTAATGTCATTTCTTAAAGCCAATTATGATAAGGGGACAATAGAGTACTTCTGTGCCTCGGGCACCATTTGAACGTGTTCGTTCCTATGGCCCGGGATATTGTCGTAAATCTGCCATCTGACCCATTGTAGGACCACACTCGCCTGTGGACGTCGATCGGTAACTTCTTCCTGCTAATTGTCGGTAAAATGAACAAACATCAGAGTCCCGGATAACTACAAATAAGAGGAAAGAGGGCAAAGGCACCAAAATCAAATTTTTTTCATAAATTTTAAATGTTTGTCAAAAGAAAATTTTAGTTTTGCAATTTTATATATTATTCCACATGAGTTTTCAGTACCATTTAAATATCAGTTATGAGGAATAGTACTTTAAATTAAACATAGGTTGCAGTAACATAGGTTGTATTTAGTTATTTTCTTTAAATCTCTTGTGTATAACTTGATATTCACAATCCTCCCCCCCCCCAAAGAAAGTACTTTTATGTTCAACATGTGATAGACATTAAAGTCGTGTTATTTTAATAGCCTAACGTCTGTTCTATTTATCGTCTACTTTTATATTTCTAATGAAATGAAGTGTCATGATGTCATATTTCCATTGAAGGTTCAGATGTCTGAGTAATCTTTCTTCCAGTCTTTCGCAACACTGTAACTCCATTTTCTTATTCCTGAAATAAATAGTAAGTGTGCATTTGCAAATTTTCTAATCAAAATTAAAAAAAAATCACTTCGAAGAGGGTGCACATTTTTACTCTCCGAAATACATTAGTATCAAAGTTGTTGCTCTAAATTTAAACGGTTTGCTTTTTTTAGTGCTAACAGACAGCCTTGTATTTTTTATATTTAGTACAGATAAATTTTTAGCGCTTGACGCAAATTTTGGGTGATCTTTGTCATTGTTGAGACATTTTCAAACGTATGTTAGGGCAACCATTTGTAGTAGTTTAGATTAGTCAATCTTCAATTCCTCAGTAATCACTTGATAAATGTAGATCGTTTCCAAAACAATCATTAAATATATCTTTGATCTGCACAGTTCGAAAGATTCCTGGATTTGTACTCAAATTATGCATAAAAGTTTAACTCATTCAAGATGGCACATTCTTTTTTGGAGGTATTGAATTGCAATGATATTTATTCTTTGCCACACGGTGTATAGTTATTTATTCCTACGATATCCATCCCTATTTTAGTTGCATGTTGTTCTAATTGTCTCTTTTGGCAAAGAGTTTCGATTCGAAATGATGGGAAATAGTTTATTTGAAGGGGGGGGGGGCAAGAGAGCATATCACTGTGTGGCAGCTTACGATTTCCTATAAAGATTTATTTTACTGGACTATTTATATATCATATGCAATTTTTATTTATTTACATATTTCGTATAAAAATTATTCAGAATGCGTCTTAGTATTTTTTTTCTTTCAAATTTTTTCAGGGATTAGTAAATTACTCATATTGCACGAATTAACCTTTCAGCTGGAACTATTAAAGGAAAAAAAAAAAAAAACCCACGACGCACTGATGAAATAGAATTTATCAAATGCGAAAGTACTTGTGAAACAGAACAAAACTATTCATTCTGTTAATCTCAAGGTTGTTTCCACATTCTTTCATTTGCCAGAATGTTTCTTAATTTATCGATTACTTTTCGTATTTTATGAAAGAAAT
Source organism: Argiope aurantia (assembly GCA_026543865.1). Taxonomy (NCBI): domain Eukaryota; kingdom Metazoa; phylum Arthropoda; class Arachnida; order Araneae; family Araneidae; genus Argiope; species Argiope aurantia. The sequence goes on along the minus strand of JAPMOR010095587.1, from coordinate 121,099 downwards.
TTATTTCAAATTTTTTTTATATATATATTTCTTATTATCAAAGATAAATTGAATCTGACAACGTCAGAGAGCTACAAAAGTTAATATTCCCGATACTAGTTTTTTTTTTTTTTTTTTTTTTTTTGTATTACCGAGGGGGGAGAAATTATTACCAATTATTATTATGGAGAAAGTTACCAAGACAGGAAATTATAATTGCTTCTGAGATGGGTCATAAGGAATGCCGTAGACATAAGATATTAGTACGATTGCCATTTTTTAAAGCCAAAAATTATAAAAGAAAATATAAGTAAATAATACCATACAATAGTGTCATTTACACTGATGAAAAATAACAGCAAAATATTACATTATGTATCAGACACTTATTCCCTTCTATATCGCTGAAAATTCTATAAAAATAAACAACTTTAATTTTAAATGCAATCTTATTACGCAAATTATAGATTACTGATGTAAAATACCAAATTCTGTTAATATTTGTTTTAATAAATTCTGATTATATTCATTTGCATTAAAGCAGTACGTCATTAATTCTTTGCTCTCGGAAAGGTGATGGCAGAAGAATAATAACTGGATTCTTTAATGCACGAAATAATGCAGAGAATACAAGAACCCATTTACTAATATGATATGAAATATTACAAACATCTTTGCAGCAATAGGATGAGTCATGATGGATAAATAAAAAAAATATATGGTATTAAAAATATTTACCTCAAAAATCACTCTAATATTGAAAACGTATTGAAATATGAAACTAAATTCACCCTCTTATTAAAAGAGAAACCTCATAATGTGCATTTTCTAGGACAGCACATGTTATTAATGAATACATGTTTATGTTCCTATTAAAAACAGTGGCAGCCGTCTTTCTTAACTTTAAAGATACTTTTTGTTCCCATAAAATTTTAGGATGCCGCACTTGAGCATATACTATAGTGAACAATGCATATATAGCATAATGTAGTGAAAGAAACCAGCATTTTGAACGGTACTTTTCCGTTAGCAGGGCGCAAATGTCGCCAATTGTGAACTAAACGAGAATTTGACGTAAGAAATTTGGCAGAATTCTACATTCTTTGGCAATTTTTCGTTTTCTCCCGGCTAATGGTTTGTGAACTAAACACGAATTTGGCGTAAGAAATTTGGAGAAATTCTACATTATTTGGTGATTTTTCGCTTGCGCCCGGCTAACGGAAAAGTACCTTTTGAATAATTTTTTTTTCGAACTGAATGAAACCAAAATTTGAAGCAAAATTATATACGAAAATTTATTTATCTGAGTTGTAGTGTTTTTGAGTTATCAAGTTTACACGCATGCGAATGTATAGACAGATTAACAGTTAAACCATTGACAGACCGAATTAAAAATTTGAATAGATCTTCACTTTAAATGCTAAAACTTGCTCCAGATTTTATCCATCTAGGTTTCTGTGTAACGTCGTTATCATGTTCACTTGCTATCTGGCAAAACAGATAAACTTCCTGTAAATGGATTTTGTTCATAGAAATCTACAATTTTAAAGTACAGATGCATACTAAATTCAATTCTTTTAGACATGATACCAAAAACGCGTCTTCCAGATTTAGTAAGGTCTAAAACATGAAGATTTCATAAAATATCGAGTTAGAATTTTTTGACAGTTACAGTACTTTCTTATATACTAGAAATACTAGAAAGTATTGTAAATTGGCCTGTAGTAATACGTCTCGGAGTTCATTCAGCACTGTACTGTACTAGGTCTAAAGCATGAAAATTTCATAAAATATCGAGTTAGAATTTTTTGACAATTACAGTACTTTCTTATATACTAGGAAGTTTCGTAAATTGGCATGTAGTAATACATCTTGGAGTTCAATCAGCACTATCAGCATGAAATATCTTTGTTTGCAGATGGGCAATCGGTAGCAACACATAAATATAATAGATTTCTTTTACGGTCCTGTTTTGCTCGTAGGTGTCCCGTGGCGACGCCGACGACTCAAAAACCGGCGACAATTGACTTATCTCAAAAGAAAAGTCACAAAAACACCGCCGAAGATGCGTCTCCAATTACCATGCCCGGGATCCCCGGGGTCTATTAATTTCCATCCGAGAGAGGTACAAATTGTTTCTGACGGGGGTCGGCGTTCGAGATTGGCGCAAATTGTCCTCTTCCGGGACATTCGACGGCGAAGGACGCAGCGGCCTTCCGACATTCAGATTAGTAATAGCCACTTCCTCATCAGGGCTGTTCGGTCTTTGTGAAGAAAGCCGTCTGCCCGATGCTTGTAAATACATAAAACGCTGTTTGGGGTGGAAAGGGGGAAGGATGAGTGCAATACCGAACCCAACGGCCAAGAAACAGACGACACTTTCTTGTGCTGTTATGTCACAGAGGTCAATGCTTTTATGGCAAACGATTTTTATGTCTAAGAGACGCATGTACTGAAGTGATGCCTGATTGCCAACAGCACTAGTTCGCAGTCCTTTGTAGTGTCTCCTGATAGGATGAAGATTGTTGTTTCATTTGGCAATGCATCTTTTGTATGCAAAATCACGTCGGCACCTTTCATTAGCTATGCCTGCATCTTTGGAATCCCATTACCCCTTCGTCAAAAATGCTCCATAAATAACTTCTTAAATGTCGAGATATATCCGAATTCTGCGATATGTTACGACATATAGATTAGAAGTATATTATATTATCCGACATGGATCTTCAATTACCTTCTTTTCTCTCTTGGCTTTAATGCAGCTTAGTACCCACATTTTAACAAATTTTTCTAAGACATTTTTCCATCTTACATTTTTCCAAAATGTTGATTTATGTTGATATTTGCTTGCAAATGTTACCTGTTTTCAACTGGTTTTCTTGTCTCGATCATCTAGAATGCAAATTAATTTTATTTTAATAATTTTTGATAATATTTTATTTATATTATTATTTAATTTCTTAATAATATTTAATTTTATTAAGAAAGGGTTTTAATCGTTTACTTGGCAAACATACGTCTCAAAACGATCCTCAAAATCAGCAATTGTCAATGCAATTTTTAATTGATCAGATTTTCTGAATTTCAATCCTGAAATATACGATATCGACGATAATGTGTTACGATATATAGATTAGAAATTTTCAAGATCTTATATAAATCATTTTGAAAATTCGCAAGTAGTTATATGATTAATAATTTTTTAAAAATGCAAAAAAAGGGGGGGGGAGAAATCCAGCAGGAAATGCTAACGTATCATGGACCTTAATATTTTGCTGTTACTTTTTAAAAAACTCTTTATTAGTTCTATTCATTTACTTAGAAAAATTATCAAAATTATTATCAGAATTCGCAAGACGAGCCTGATGAATGTCACCGAAGTCAAAACAATAAGAACAAAAAATAAATCAAAGAAAACGAAGCAAAAAAATAATACTTCAATGTACATTTTTTTTTTCGAGATGATAATATCACATGGTGAACTGCAGACTATAAAATTAGAAAGTTTGCTGCAAACGATAATATTAGAATTTTAATGACTTAAAAATAATTTCCGTGATTTTTGAATTCCTTATTTAGCCTTTTGTCAAACAAAGAAGGAATAAAACTTCTTTTTTGAATTTATCAGAAAGACAATTAATTAAAAATCAGTAAAGAATTATTTTGATCATTCTTGCTTTAAATTAGAGAAAAGTGTTCCATTAATATTTTTTTTTAAAAATTGAAAAGGATAACGGAATTAGGATGTCGGGTGCAAAAGTTTTATTATTAATTCTTATTTTTTTAGGAAAAGTGAATATTTTTTTTAATTTAAAAATTCAGTAAATTACATCAGAGGCTCAAAACAAATTTCAATAGTAGGATAATTATTTGTCTTTTTTTATTGTACATTGATTTATTTTTCAGCAATCATTAGAAACTATACTGTAAGTAAATACGTGCGGAACATTATCCAAAACAACAAAATATATAAAATAAAACTTTTCTATGTTACATTTTCAAAGCTGGCCATCCAGTTTGCATTGCGTCAACATTACGACTCTATATGTACCAAATTTTATGGCTATAAGGGCGATAAATTTGTATGCATCAAAGAGGCACGAAAACTATTCCTTTTGTAAATATAGAATAAGTTGACTATGTTCTACGGATAATTTTTTTAAAAAAATTGTGAAGAAAATTTTTCAGAGTTTCTTTTTATTTTAAATTAAATCTTGCTTATTTCAATAGATATAAATTATTTGCTTGTATGTAAGAAGAAAAAAAAAAAGATATTTTTGTGGTAAAGCCGGAAAAAGATTAAAAACAGGAATTGTCTCAGATTATTAAACTTTCATTTTTACTTTCTGTATACATAGTATGGAAAAAATTTAGTAATCCTCAAAAAAAAAAAAAAAAAAAAAAAAAAACACCTTGAGATTTTGACGAATTTCCACGTTTTTGACCTCTCTGAACTCAAAAGACACATTTTTGGAAAATGTCCGTCTGTCTGTCTTAAACAAAGATAACTCAAAAACACTTTGAGGTAGACAGTTGAAATTTGGTATAGGGTCTTTACATAAAATTTGCATATTTCTATCAAACTTTGAGTAAAATCTGCGCTGAAAAAAAATCCGTCCGTCCTGATGTTCGAATATAAGCTAACACGATACACGATACAAAACGAAGAAAGCTAAATAGATAAGATTCGACACACAGATTTAATATCTATAGTGTAGACACCTTTCAAATTTCGAGCCAAATCCAACTCCGGGTTGATTGTCTGTCGGTCTGTACTTTCAGATATAAGTAAACAAATTAATTCAAAAAGGCATTGACTTAAAATTTGATTTAAGAATTAGTGACTACATGTGCAGTTTTGTGTCAAATTTTTGTTTCAATCGGTTGAGAAAAGCATGTCTGAATCACAAATTCGATTTTTGGATACTATTAACCGCATGCCAGGGATTAATCGCCAAATAACTCGCCAAGTATCACAAGGTAATTCAGTAAAAATGCTAAATTCAGGATAAAAATTAATATTTTGTAGCTATTGTACGCTAGTGCCATGTAAGACATTTTCTGACACGACAAATTTATTAGAGAGCATGCGAGGAAGTTCTGGGGAAACCCTTCCAGCTGGTTTTTATATATTTATTTATTAGTGTTAAAAGAAAAACTTTCAGCCAAAAAGATCTCAGCATTGGAGATGAAAAGGAAAATGTTAAAACATTTTCAATCGCTATTAGGAAAATAAACTCATCATCACGGATTGTTATTTTAGAAGAGATATTAGATTCGTTGAACTTAAACCCACGTCGCGGAAAGCAATAATAATTAATTTCATTTTAATTTAATCTGCTTACAGCTGCTACTTTTACAGCAGATATCTTTTTCGACTAGCTATCAATTAAGGTCTTTCTTTCTCCCTGAGTGTAAATTGCCCAATATCGCTTTTTTCCAACAAAAATAGATCTTCCTAATTACCATAATACCTGTAGGCGAAAAATAAAATGTTTTAATTCTCGATTCGAATCAGCTTCCATTCCTGGAGCCGATGATGTTCGAACCACCTCCCCGCTGTTCCAAGCCCAATTAAGAATTCAATATAGCTTACTCACTTCGCGATTTATCGAACAGGTTTCTGCTGCTTTCTATAAAAAAAGATGACCTGCAAGTGTTCGGGGCCTACACCTGTCGGGGCCCTTCCTAGGCCCTAGGGCGCCGGCCTCTATTGTTCTTCTAGACCCACTGCTGTGTAATTAAGGCAGGTAATACTTTCCGCAGGTGTTTTTTTTTTTTTCTTTCAAAAGATGGAAGTTGAAAAAGAAATAAAAATGAAGCGCTACGCGGCAGAGTTGTCATTCAGCTCACAGTGGCGTTGAAATTCGGTTCGTCTTATTACTCTATAATTCGTTTGCAATTAATAGAAGAGGAACGAGTTGGAAATGGGTTCTTCTTTTTATATACCTTTGTTTTGGAAAATTTTCCGAGACTTGGTAATGGGCTCGCTTCAATTTGGGGGGAGATTCATGGTGTGTTGAAAGTATTATTTCGCCTTGATTTGTGATTTCATTATATATATAACTTCGTTATCATTAAACATAAATTATAGTGAAAATACCCTGTGTTACGATTTTTCGAGCGGCTTTACAATTGGAACTTCTGAATCGTGTTAGCAGGAAATCTGGTCAAACGAGTTATTTTTTAAGAAACTAATTTTCAAGCTAATTTGTACCGAAGGTTTTACTTTATCGATATATTAATAATGCCATTGTGCAATGAATGCCTTTTACTGCTTAGAAATTCATTAACCTTTTTTGGAATGCAGCTGAGAAATGCCGAGGAATTTCTCAGATGGATACATTCGACATTCGAAGATGATGGAGACGCGATTATGATTTGATTTATGTAAAAGATTGAATTCAAAAAAACTGTGAGAAAATTGACGTAACAATGATATTTTTAAGCCTAAAGCTATCAATAAATGCTTATTTTTAATGATTAAATATGAATAGTTAACTATTAACTATTAATAAATTAAGTATTATAGTTAAATTAATTATTAATTAAGTATTAATAACTAAAGTAAGTTCCATAAATAAAATGTAATAAATAAATTAATAGTAAATTATTTAATTAAGTAAACAAGAAATATTTTTATTAAATAAACTGACAATAATCAATTATCAATAATAAGTCATTAAATAATTGTAAATTATTTTTAATATATAATACTTAACTATTAATTATTATTAATAGTAAATTACCACCAATTTATTTTATAAAATTTTATTAAATAAATTCGTGATAAATAACCATTATTAATAAGTCAATAATTTCATTAAATAATTGTAATAAATAAAACTAAACTTTCAGTACAATAATTTTACAATAACACGTAAATAATATAATTCACATCTAAAAGAGTTAAAGCCATTTTTTTTAAAATCTAAGTCTTTTGTCACGTAAAATATAACAAATATGATGGACACAAAATAGAATTATTTAACTTATAAAAAAAATATTCAGAAATAAACATTATTTTGTGCAATTTTTAGTTTTGCCCTCGAATCAGCCAAAAATAAATTCGAATTATACATGAATTTGAATTTATTATAGAAAATACAGACTGCGTGTGAAATAATCGAATTTCCCATAAATTTGAATTAAAAATTGAAAATATCAAGAAAAATGGAAAAGTGTTGACAAAGGAAATACTGATTGTAGTAGAAATATAAAGGGAAAATTAATTCACAAAAAAATTGGAATTAGTTCACAAAAAAAAGATGATTTCCACGAATTTTTATTATGTGATAACAGATTGATAATGTAGAGGAGATAAATAAAATAACTATAAAGTGTATTTAATAAATTGTGACTTTCAGAGTTTCCTATACCTATCTTTTTCTGATGCAATCTTTAAAAAAAATTAAATTCAAGAATTGATCGCAATTTTTTTGATTAAAGCAATTATTTTGTTATTAGTAAAATCTCGAATAGGTATTAGGAATTTCCAAATCCCATGTTTTATTAACTTTATTTAATATTTTCAACATTTAAAGATTTGCGTATAAAAATATTAATGTGTTTTATAGATATCCTGTAAAACAAGATTTTTTTTAAATGGATGAACATTTGAGATGTTGAACCACATTAGCAAGTAAAATTATTAATAAATTCAGTATTAAAGATTAACAAACCCTTCATCATCCATTAACAGTTAATAAATTAATTTGATTTAAAATGTTTTTTTCATTAAAATTTATTTCATATTTGTTTTAAATTTAATTTCTGTTGATAGGTGATTAATTGATCTTCATTTTCTAACTATAAGGAGATACATTTGATAATTACTGACTCTCATTGTAAAAAAAAAGAAAACATTTGCTTCTTAAAATAATTTTTATTAACGTAAAATAATTTTTATTAACGCATATTATTTATTTAAATAAATTATATATAGATTAAAAAAAAAGCAAATTTTATCCGATTCTAACGATAATTTTAGATTTTTTTTCCAAATACAAAAAGATGACTCAAAAGTCCGATGATGCTGCCATGTGCGAAAGATAAAAACAATCTGTTAATTCCAAACGATTTGTGAATGAGTTATATATTTCCCCATAAATAGAACACAGATCGAAATATTCCTGGAGAAGCTTTGAAAAAAAATCCTATACAACTTTTTATTGGGAATTAGTTGACCTACAAGAACGTAATTCTTTATAATTCTAAAATCAGTTTAATTTTATGCTTTTCAGAATTTAAAAAAAAAGTCTACGAATTTCGATGTTATTGCCAGATGCATAAGCCAGAAACAACTTATTAATTCCAAGCGATTTCTGAACGAATTCTTTTTTCTTTATAAATAGGAAACAGATTTAAATATTCCTAGAGAATGATTTTTTAAAATTATTTCTTCAATAACTTTTTTTGTAGGATGGGAAAAAAATATTGGATAAACAATCATTAATAATAAATAGTTATAACACAAAATAAAAGAAAAACATTTTTTTCGTGTTATCTGTCTTTTCTCGAGACATTCTTTTTTGAATATATAATTAAAACATTTTTTAATTGCATAAATATTTTCATAATATTTTACTATGGATATGCTCTTCATAAACTAATGCTAATTTTGTTATTTTAACAGGTTCCCATTTTAACAGACAGATGAAATTCACTTATCTAAAATCCATGGAACATTCCGGTAAGTTATTTCTTTATTATTATTTTTCTTTTTTATATCATGTAGAACGATGCCAACAAATATATACTGCGTTAGTTTTAATCATGGCCTAAAAAGTTAATTTCTAAACCATTAGAAACAGACGTATACTTAAAATTGGAAAAATGTTCTAAAATAAGCGAATTGAATTATAATCTTTGAATATAATTATTTTAGAAGGTATTAGACCATTTCAACAACTATCTGGTGGATTATTTACCAATCAATGAATGGACTTTCGTAGAAGCAAATAACGATTAGACTAAAATAATTTAAAACTTTATAGGTCGGCCATATTTAAAACTTCCGGTCGCAAAAGTATGGAGATTTTTTAAAATTTATATTTAATTTAGACTATTATTTTTTTCAGTAATTCATTTAAGCAAATATAATTCCTTCATATATCTTTTGTCATTTAAAACATTTTTTCCTATTAGAAGTATAAGCTTATCTCTAAGGGCTTAGAAATCAGCAATTGGGCCACGATTAGAATAGACATCTTATATATTTTCGATTATCAGCTGTTTAAAGAAATCACGAGGACAGATTGAATAAGTCTTTGTAGCGGGATATTTTAGACATTTTTGACGTCATTCCACATATGGGAACATTCTTCGTAGAGAATTCCATTTTTCATTTTTTTAAGAAAGCGAATTTCCAAAATCTGTGCCTTTAAATACTTATAATAAGCTGCGAAAGACCAAATCGTTCATGAGTTTGCAAAATACACGTTTCGAAGCGTTTCTGGATTTTAAAAAGAATTCTATGAAATGATGCAATTTTTATTTTATAAATAATAGAACTTTGAATTAAGCGGAAATTCAGACGACTGGATAGTGCAAGAAATGAATTTCAAAAATTGATAACAGAAAATTATATTTAAGTTAAAAAAATTAAATCTAATTCTTAAAATTTAATTTAATTAATATAAGGCATCGAAAATTGTAAATATTGCTAGAAATTGCTGTAAATATTGCCATCCGTATTAACAGAGATCGATCGAATTAAGATATCCGGCAGTCTAAATAATAGGAAAATGCTCAAAAATTAGTTTTAAAAAAACTTTGAACATAGAAAAGACGCTTAATTTTAATTCATGAATTTAATTCATTTAATTAAAAATTCGCATAATTGAGCTTCAGGTAATTGGAATTCTATTGAAAAGAATTTAATGAACAGAATTTTGATAAATAGCATTTAAAATTTTCGTTTCAAATACATAAATTACTTTTTTTTTCTTTTGATGATCGAATCACATTTGGGACTCTTTCCTTCGAGGTGGGGGGGATAATTATATACCCTGAAGCATTCGCTATATTGTCTATTAGAATTGTCGCTGTCTATAGTTAATATGTATTTATAGCATTTATCTTCAAAATTATTTACTTTGATAATAATACAAATTATTTTTTACTGTATAACAATATTAATGATAAATTATTATTTACTTTATAATAATAACTTGTTATTTACATTATAATAGCAACAAAAGATTATCTTTGTGATTTTGTTGCTTTTTATTTTCTTTAATCTATTCAATCAAAAAATATAAAGGTAATTGATTTTTTTAAATCACATAAAAATTTAGTTTTTTTTTTCCGTAATAATAAAAATTTTCCTGATAAATAAAATTATATCGAATCAGTTATTTTGTTGATGATAATTTGATTAGTTTTATCATCATTTAGATCATCCTGAAATCGCCATTTTGATATTTTTTTTCTTTGAGATTTGTTTAAATATAAAGAATTTTTTTCGTCTGCTTATTTGGAATGCGAACGACTGAATTAATAAAAATTAAGATTCAAGAAGAAAAGTTTGAAATTTAGAAATTTTAATTTAAATTATCCAAATATTTTCTTGCCCTCTATTGCATGTGGGGAAAAAAAGGGGAGAAAACCATGATAGAAATTCGGATTTTTATTATTACATAATAAAAATGAATTAAGCCGTACATTTTGAAAAAGTCTTTACAAATAGCAGAATTTAATGTATTATTATTTGAGTAATTATTTCAAGAATTTAGTAATAGCATAAACATACAGTGGCTCCCCAAAGTGTTCGTACACTAAAGAAATTTGCAGAAATTGTGTTCTATACTTCTTAATAAAGCCTTTTATTAGTTGGTTTTTTTTAATTAGCATCTTTAAATAGTTCTTGATAAAATTGAACAAATATTTTTATAAAAAATCAAGTAGTATTGTTCTAAAAAATAAATAAATAAAATATGTCACAAAATTAGAACACAAAAGTCTTCGTACATCCAAACATTATTTATTTAAATTAATCATAAAAATATCTTTTGCGGCTTATTTTTCTTCTAATTGAAAAATACACTAAAATCGTTTGATTTCAGTATTTAATATCACAATTATTTATTCTATTTACTTTATTCTTAGATATGGCACGCATTCGTAAAGAAACGAGTTTAGACGTACGAAAATTAATTATATTTCATTTTAAAGCTGGAAAATCAATTAGAGGCATTGCAACTATAACTAATCTACCTCATTCAACGGTGCAAAGCATAATAAAACGTTACAGAGAGGGAAAAAGGATTGCAAACAAACCTCGTAATGGTGGCCCTCAAATTCTGTCAGCTAGAAGTCAAGGAAATATTGTGAGTAAATTTCTAAAAAATCCACGTCTGAGTGCAATAAAGTTTACTTCACAACATAATGAATCAAATGGAACTTGTATTTCCTGTGAAACTATTCGTAGAATTCTTCGGAATGCTGGTATATATGGCAGTTCTGCACGAAGAAAATTCTTTGTAAGTCAGAAGAACAGAATTGCTTGGCTTAAATTTGCCAAATCTATGATAAACCAGTCAGAGGGCTATTGGAATCGTGTCTTATTTGCAGATGAAGGTAAGTTTAACATCTTTGGGTCGGATGAGAGAATCATTATATGGAGGGAAAAAAACGAAGCACTTAATCCCAAGAATTTAGTTGGAACAGTAAAACATGGCGGTGGAGGTGTCATGGTTTGGGGGTGTATGTCAGCGGCTGGAGTAGGCAATTTAGAATTCATTGATGGTAAAAGGGATCATAGATTTTATATAAATATTCTCAATAATAATTTTAAAGTGTCTGCACAAAAATTGAGCATTTTAAACAACTTTGTGTATTACCAAGCCAACGATCCTAAGCACACGGCCATGAATGTTCGTCTTTTTTGCCTCTGTCATTGCCCTCAAACCCTTAAAACACCAGCTCAATCACCGGATTTAAACCCTATAGAACATATTTGGAAAGAATTAGAGGTGCGAATAAGAAGTCACGACATTAAATCGAAAATTCAACTGAAATCAGTAATGATCGAAGAATGGAACAAGATCGGTGCAGAAGTAACCGACCTTTTAGTTAAATCTATGCCCAAACGTTTAAAAGCTGTTATAAAGAATAAAGGATATCCTACTAAATACTAAACATTTATAAAAATTTAGAAAATTTCATATTTAGTGAAGTTTTTTTAAAGTGTATGATCACTTTTGTGTCCTATTTTTGTGCAATTTTATTTATTGTCATTTTTAAAAAAATAATTTGCATCGTAATTAAAATTTATTCTTCACTGCTTTATTAAGAACTGTAAAAATATGCTATGAAAAAATTTTCATGTAAAAATAAGAATATATAATGGTAAATAATGAGGTTTTTAATTGATTCTTGTTGGTGTACGAACACTTTTGGGAGCCACTGTATAAACATATACTGAAACCTTAATCAGAGTAAATCAATGCATCCATATTATTTCACAAGAAAATTAAATACAGCTACTGTTTCCGTTAACAATAAGTATTATTGTTTCTCTAAAGCTTTTTTTAAATTGGTGGCTTTATTTTTTTCAATCTGAAAGTTACTTATTTAACGCACATTAGGTTTCTTAAATGTATATTTTTTCCGTTGCTGTTGATCAAAACCAACGAAGCAATAAAATTAATCTACCTACCGAATTCAAATAAGCATATAGGCCAAACGAAATTTGTGGAAAATATGATTTTTCTTAGTGTTTTTCTCTAATCTCATAATCTTTGAAAAGAAAGATAAAAGAAAAAAGTCGTCTTCCTGTGCTGTTCATCTTTGTAACTCCCCCGCCAAGAATAATAAGTAGTTGAAAAAGAGGTTTTTTTCAGTAAAGTTTTACCACCCTTCGTCGCCACCCCCACTTCCTCTCAATCAAATCTTAAAACCATCCATGTCCATCCCCAATTTCCACTGGAAATTGTTCGATTTGGAGGTGCGATATGGATTCGCTAGATGGTGACGTCACGGTGGACTGGTTAACTGAGTAGAATATAAGGAAGAGTAAAGGCTGTAGCCGTACGCATGCGCATTAATTGGTCCTTGATCGACCACCATTTTTGAAAAGGTTTCTATTGTTTAGTCTAAATCCCTTTTACAAGCAGGAAAGAAAAAAAAGTTATTTTGCACAAATATGCCCAAATACGTAAGAAGTTATTTCATTTTCGTTTTAAAAAAAGTTGCATTTCAGCTTATTTTATTCCAGTAAAAGACTTATCTCGTTTTAGAATGTTTATCCAACAGTCGCTTGTAGCGTCTAGATATATTCAATTATTTTTAAAGTTGAATGCAATTATTTTTAATGTATAATTTTTTGTACTTTCGCAGCAAAATTTTTAAAAAATCTAATGAAGGGAAACTTTTAACTTGCATTTTCAAATTATTTGACTCATTATAATCACCTTTAATTCTACTATGTTGCTCGAAATTAAATGAAAGATATAACCAAACGATAAATATTTTTATTTTATTTTAATAATTCTTCAGGTCTAGATTTTTCAGCAATAGAAAGTTTTATCTTTTTAAAATAAAAAATAAAAATAATACTTTTAATTTTATTCTTCGGATTTTAAAGACATTTTTATTAATTTCATTCTCATAGCTAAGAATTTTTATTATCGCGCGCATGGTTATTCTACTTCTAAATATCAAAATAGAATAAATGGTATATTTTAACAGAATTATTAATTCACTATTTAATGCTTTTTTTGTTGTTGTTATTAGCTGAAGGTAAAATTTCTATTTTTAATGTTAAAATATTATTTTTAGAAGTGTTTAAGCTCTATGATATTTATAATAAAAATAAGAGATGTGTCTAAAGCAGTTTTAGCAAGCATAATATATTAATTCGTACGAAGTTTTTATTTTATTTTATTTTTATTGTCACTGCTAAACACGTATGATGGAGGGAAGAAGGGCACTTTACACTTTCATTTTTCCAAACTTTCTAGGGGATTATTTTATCTTTTATTCAATATTATTATTATTCATTTAGTGGTGCAAAATTTTTGTTTTAAGTTCTGTTAACTTCTTTGAGTGGATGGATGTCTTAATGAATTATATCTCTTAACTATATTTCATAAAAGTTACTTAAAAAACTTACGTTCCAAATCTCAGACGATTCTTCCGATTCTAGAATTTTATTAGAGCTGAATCATATTATGTGTGTTAAATGAAAGTGACAGTTTTTCTTTTCTTTTCTCGTATTTAAGTAAGTTTTTTTTTTAATTTCACTCTATTGGCAACAGTATAAAATGAAATAGTTTGTCATTCTTGATATTTAATTTCGAAACTCTTTCGTAATTAGGAACCCATTATTATTTTACTATTTCGGCTCAACTATTTTAAGCTGCACATAATATTGAGCAGTTTGCTTTACAAATCTGAAAATTAATTTCACAAATCCTATAACAAATTAATTATAATACTATAATTACTTTCGAAAACTTAAATTTTGAAATATTTTAGCAATTTGTCATAATTTTAACTCTTCAATGCATCGCGTAGCCATTTCGCAACATGTTTCATTTTTTTTTTTTCCCATTTATAAATTTCACATGAATTGTTCCAAAGGGCAACAATGAGTGTTTGGAAATCCTTTTTTAAATGCTTTTTGTAGAAAAGACCGACAGATTATAGTAGCGATACTAGAATTAAATTTAAACTGAAAAATACCAGAATGGCTGTTGTATTAATAGTTCTACCGTTAAAAATACAATCAAAATACTTTTTTTTTGCTTTGTAAAAAATATATTGTTAAAAGGGGATTTTAATTTTTATTGCAAAATTGCTATAATGTGTTTTGTATCAGTGGGGAATTGTTTAATTTATAATGTAACCATTAGACACATTTTAATTTTTTTTAATTTCACCAAAAAATAATAATAATAAAATAATTTTTTTTAAATTATATGCAGCCATTCAAAACACACATATATATTTTTGTAAAAAATAAAAATAGTCATGCATTGTAGAGTTAAGTACATTTTACAGGTTAAGCATATTTTATTAGTTTAGCTATTAGTTTAAGTAAATTATTAATATCTCAAAATAAGTGTGTTAAAGTAGATTCATTGTTGCCAAACTGCGCCAGTTTAATTTTATCGAATTTATTGAATAAAGGTGAAGTAAAATCTGAACTTTATTATATTTATCAATATTTTATGTAATAGTATAAAACTTCTTAATAATTCACAAAATCTTTTTTTTAAACAAATCTATATAAAAAAAAAATTAACGATTTTTTTCGGCAGCTCTTACTGGCCACTTCATTCACTCGTAACCCTTCGACAATCCCCCCCCCCCTCTCCTCGTCTTAATTTCGCGCTACCAAAATTCGTCTGAGTCCTTGGTTACGGTCGTTGTCGGCGTAAACGAACGGAAGTAGTTTTGGGCCAAAAATGACGATTCTGATGGAATGCTTCAGTGCTAGGGATGATTTGGGTGGAAAAGAAGCAAAAAAGGTTCCATCGGAAATGCGCTTTTCCTCTCCGATTAGGCACACTCGCGTGCGCACAGCGGTCACCCCTCCCTGATCGGCAGGAATTCATCCCTCCCCCCTACTTTCGCTTTCTTCACGCCCCCCAACCCTTTGGATTGAATCATTTCAACCAATTGAATTCGAGAATAATCTTTGAGAAAGTAAAGTTAATGCGTGATCAACCGTTCTCACAGTCCTTCTCCACACGTTTTTTAAAAAAAAGTATAATAATCGTTGAATTGTCTGAAAAATTCTAAGAATGCATTAAATTCATAAATTTTTGAATCATAAAGTTTAAGAATTTTGAAAGTTTCTAAATATTCTGGGTGATAGAGTAAACAGACAGTATGGAATCTCCGTAGCAAATATTCAGGGTACCATTCTAAGTAGTAGTATGTAAAAATTTATAGCACTGCCACCCCCCCTCCTCCCGAGATGTATTCTGATATTTTGTCTATTTTGCCACCCTGTATTTACACCACTGGTTAAAAAATCAGGTGAAAAAAAAACTGATTTAGATATGTAATCTCATGTCTGTAGAGATCTCATGTCAAATTCAACTTATCTAAACTGTTTAACTTTTAAACTATCTAGCTCATATACAAAATTCCTTGGATAGATTTAATCCAAAATTCGAAAGACCTATAACGTATTCCTCTTTGTCACAACATGAGATGTTTTATGTTCAACTTCGTCATATAATGAAAAGAATCGAGTAGGCTTTAAGAGCCCCTTCCCATTGATTAATTAAATGCAAAATCTGATATGTATCTACAATTATCTCGTTGCATTTCTACTTTCTCATTCACGAAGTGTAAGTTTAGTTTAGTTTAGTTATATTAACGCCCGTTGTAAAGCAACATAAGGGCTATTTTGGGACTAACCTTGTAATTTTGAACTACGGTCAGATGACGAGGACGACACCTTAGCTGGGTGTAAGAAAGTATAGTAATCACAAAATTCGAACTCGAGATTTTGACGAATCTAAACGTTTTAAAACTCCCTGAGTTCGAAGAACACATTTTTCAAAATGTCCATCCGTTAGTCTATGACAATAATAACTAAAAAATGCTTCCAGCTAGTTAGATGAAATTTCGTATATGGTCTTTGCATCAAATTTGTAAACCTATCAAATTTAAAGCAAAAGCCATCTAGAGAAAGTCTGTCTGTCCGGCTGTCCCAATATATGCTAACACGATACTTACAAAACGAAGAGAGCTAGATAGATAAGATTCGGTACACAGATTTACCATCTACAGCAATGAGACACGAATATAGATACATATCAAATTTTGAGCCAAATCCAATAAGGAATTGACTGTCTGTTGGTCTGTACTTTCATAAACACGTAAACACGATAACTCAAAAACGTACTGACTTAAATTATATCAAATCTGGTGTGTGATTTTGTGACTTCAAATGTAGTTCTGAGTTCAATTTTGGTGTCAGTCATTTGGGAAATCGTTTGGTGTCAATTGTTTGTGTATTTTATTACATTATTAAGACTTCAAAGCAATTATTATATTTTCATGAAAATTGTTTGGAGATTTTTATGCCCGTAAAAGGGGGATATGTATTAAGAGTTTAAGTTCAAGGATTGCGGGAATCTGTGCAAGAGGGTTGAAACTTTTTTTTTTATTTCACCATTTTTATGTGAGTATCTCGGTAATATTATTTAACTGAAAATGGCAGCGGGTAAATATTTGAAAAGACATCGTGTATCACGATTTTATCTTCTTGTAGCGATTTTAGTCTTATGAAAGGCGCTGCGCAAACAGTGGACACTGGCTTTTACGATTCATAAAATGTCCGACATTGTCAGATAGTGACTCATTATCTGATTGGTTTGCAAGAAATCGTCAATTTCTCCAAGTTTTAGATGTCGCATGTTTTAAAAAAATTACCAAATAAAACGAGTGATTATTTTAAGATTGATTTCACGCAGTGAGTTTACAAACTGAAAAAGTTTACTTATATATATATTTTTTAAAGATATACTGATTTGGGGTTCTAACAGTAGTGTAGTGAAAGTTACAGCACACTCGCGCGATACGAGGGCCACGGTGGTCTGGTGGTAAGATCTCGGCTTTGAACTGGAGTCTTTCTGGTTCGAGACCCGATTTCACCAAAGAACCGCCGTGTAAGCGGGTCTGGTGCATCCGTCCGGTGCATCCTTAAATCCGTCGGGGCCAAACATCCTCCCGCTGGTGCGGTGTGGAATTTTGGGGAGGAGGTGCCATCCCAGGTGTCGTCATCTGACCGCGGTTCAAAATTACGACGTCCGTCCCAAAACAGCCTTAGTGTTGCTTTAAAATGGAACGTTAATACAACTAAACAAAACATACCCAATCTCGCGG
>JAPMOR010095587.1:65882-102870 GCA_026543865.1 Argiope aurantia | reverse complement strand
AAAATGGAACGTTAATACAACTAAACAAAACATACCCAATCTCGCGGTTACGATATTTTTTTCAACACCTCCCCGCAAAAGAAAGAGAAAAGGAAAAAAAGTGAATAGATTTGCTATAAAAGCACTTGTATTTTATTTCTATGGGATTCTTTAAGACTGATTCTCGGGCCATTTACTCCTCTCTTTCTCTCTGATGCTGTACCACTTGGTATGAAAATTTCAGTTCCGAAAACCAGCGTGAATAGTCTCCTCGAAACTTTCTCGCATGTTCTTTAATAAACATACTTGTGTGTTAACCGCATACGATTGGAAAATAATAATTACGAAAGAGCCTGTTGATATACAATCTTTAGTGATTATTCGCTGGGGTGCATTTAAAATACAAGTTCTGGAAAACTGAATATGTTATTTTGGGTATCTTTTTTTCAACCGATTGAAATAAAAAGCTAGTACAGAACTTCAATCGTAGCAACAAAATCACATACCGAATTTCCGATATTGAAATCATTGTGTTTTTGAGTTATTGTGTTTATATAATGGTGAAAATACAGTCAGACGGTCAACCCTTTGACAGAGGTGATTCAAAAGTTGATAAAGGTCTGCACTTTAGATGTTAAATCCGTGTACGAAGTTTTTTTTTCCTTTAATTTTTTTTGTTTTATAACTGTCGTATTCGCTTTTACTTGAACAGTTAAGCAGACATATTTCAATCAAAATTTGATTGAAATCTACAAGTTTGGAGTAGAGATCGTATATTAAATTTCATCCGTCTGGCTCAAAGCGTTTTGGATTTATTATGTTCGCAGACAAACAAAGAACTCCAAATATACGCTCCTATTTAATTATTCATTTTGTTTTATTTTATAATGTAACCCTTTGTGTGTGTGGGGGGGGGGGATTACAAGTTCGAATCCGATTTTATCAAATATCTGCCATGTATACTGGTTTGATGCTTTTTCACAGTAGGATAGATTTTATGGATTTTTAAGTATCACCTTAAGGTGCAGCTTTTTTCACTCTTAAAATATCATTCGTTTTGTCTTAAAAATGGGTTATTAATATAACTAAATTAAACTAAACTGAATTAGCCACTGCGTGCTCTATGCATCAGCTAATCGTGCATCACAAAAGTATGAAAAAATATTTGAGACGAAACGTTAAGGTTGGAGGAAAAAAATAAAGAATTAGGCTAATTTACTAGTTTAATGGCTAAAAATAGTTGACAACAAAGAGAGCACATGATTCTCTCCATTGGTTTTCCGTTCAAATGATGCTATTTTATGTAATGGAAATTAGTAAAACGCTCAAATTCCTTTAACAGTACTGGGGAAAAAAAATCCTCATTCTGCCTTTTTTATTAATAATTATATTAAAACTATATTTATTGACATAAATATAGTATACACATGTTTTAAATAATCACCTTTTTTTTAAAACCATTTTCGAAATTGACTTGAACCATTATAAATAATAGCAATATATAATAAAAATCTATGGAATCTAAAATTTTTCTTAACTTCTTATTTGTCCATTTATGATACGGGCATCAAATCATCGCTTTTCAAATTTAGACGCTGATATATTATTTAAAGGCACTATAATTAGATATAAAAATTACTCATAATATACAAAAAGTAATTTATGGATTTTTAATTAAATCCGCAACAGAAAATTAACAGATATTACCGGAACAGAAAATGTCATCTAATTAATGATAAAAAAAACAATTACGGGGTTAGTTATATTAAACTCACATAATTCAAATGCTATTTTTATATATTTAACCCGTTAACTGGCTTGTTTTCTTTATGGATGGACTATTGGGGAAAGTTATGGAAGTTTTAATTAAATAAAAATTAATAGGAACTCGAGATATTTATGTATTCTTATTTTCATATTGAATCACAATATTTACTTACTTGTTGTTTAAAAGGGCAGTATTTTAATAAATCGATGCATGCCCGGATTGAGAACAATTTGCTTAAAGGGTTAAAGGCACTTTCAATGTTTAGAAGATTTCTCATTCTGGTGATTAATTTAATCCCATTTCCCCGTTATCATTGAAGATTCTTGACTTTTACAAAAATCTACGAATGAAGATCTTTGTATAAGTTAACTCTATACGATTGGCACGGAGAATCTCTTATAATGTCCAACTACTTTTTAAAATATACTATAAAATGATTTCGCAATAATTTCTCATCTTTTTAGCTATTGCCATAGCCATTCAAAAATTGATCAACTAAGTTTTGTCTTCAATCACCTATCGCCAAAAGATCAGATCAAATTCCATATTCACACCATTTTCTTCATTTTTGGTAATTTTATTTCCATATTATAAATTATATATTATTGTAATTTGTTAATATAAAAGGAATTTAACATAGTGTGTGAATATTTTTAAAAAGTACTAATTATTTGTCTAAAATCGGTTCGACAAGTGTTAATAATTTAAGTTTCACGACGAACATTTGGGGAAGTACGATCTTTGTGATGAGAACGAATTATGTGAAGAGTATTTTTGCTGAATCAAGGAAATAAAATAACCCATGCAATAATAAATGTATTTTATCTATTTAGTTATTAAAGATTGAGACGCTGTAGATGATAAAAAAGCACGTGGACTGAGAGATCGCGATACTAAACCAAAAGCATATGAAACCACGCCTAAGGATGAGTTAAATCTACTATCGTGAATGAAATGCCCTTACGTTGGTATGGCGTGGAATTTTATAAGCAATATCAAGTGGTATCTGGGACAAAATTTGACTTTTTTTTTTCGTAACTTTAAAACAAAAAGAAATTCTATATAATTAGATACAAAGTTTGTCTGGACTTTTGAGTGCCAAGTCAGTGCCAATATACAGTAAAAACAAATTAAAATTGAAATGAATACAAAAATATTAATAGTTAGAAATTGGGGGGGGGAGGGGCAGGAGGTTCTGGAACTTGAATTTCCAAAGGACCCCTAAAAGTCTTAATCCAGCGCTGCTGTTTTGTAGCTTTAAAACATAATGACGATTTGACTTAACTATTCCAATTTATTGTCTGTTATCTGATAATAATAATCCGAAATTTAAAAGCAAATTAAAAGAATTTTCAAAACATTTACATGATTTAAAGAATATCATGTGTGAAAATGATTTTTCTGACTAATCCTACGTTACGCAACCGCTTCACCATGTGGTTCTATCTTTCCCGAACGAAGCCACACATCTCCAAGTACAGATAGTCAAATCTGATGGACCAATCACTTTTGCCGAGAATATTCTTTAAGCACCCTTTGATGACTTCCTGCGCATTACCTAGCTTTTTCAGAATATGTCCGAAGAGGTTGGTGGGGAGGGAGGGAGGGATGGTGCGTGGGAGGGTAGCCGTGGTCGGCTGGTGAAGAAGGCCGAATCTTCTTGCGCTTCGATCCACTCGACGGATTCGCACCGGATGCTGACACCCGTTTCCCACCGACACGTTCCACGGAGTCCGATCCCCGAACGGAAAAAGGATTCGTGCCTCCCTTCCCATTGTGCTCATCCTTTGAAGATCCTCCCTTCGATCTTATCCCCCCCCCCATGTCTTGTCTTATTAGACTCCAGCCACCCCCTTTGCGTCTTCTCCAGAGACCTAGTGATTGTGATGAAGCGGAGACACGGTTAACAAGTGTCATTCCTTATTGGGGATAAGATGGGGGAATGCCAAATGATTAATTTCTTTTAAAACAGTTTATTTAATATTAGCTTCGATTTCACTGTAATTCTGTGTAGATGCTGGTTTAGTTTGATTTACTTTTCTTGATACTATTTTAGGTTGGCATTTTTTTATATATATATAATTTGTCTGATGTTCAGTTAGTTAAGCTAAGAATGAAATTCCCAATAGGGTAATTTTTTGGTTCGGTAGTTGCCAAATTTCGTTTATTGCTATTTCTCGGCCTTCTTTTAAGTCCTCACTAAGAAAGGTATTTCAAAAATTTGAATAGATGAATTAATTTAAATAGATAAATTTAATTAATTAATGCGTAAATGATTTTCCTCAATAACTTTAAAACATAATATCGCACAAAAAAATATTAAAATATTAACCTTCGCTATTATATTTTTCAACTTAAATTATTTTTTAAACTTAACGAATTATTCAATTTTGATTGATTTTTCAATTTTAGTAATTTCCTCTTAGTTTATTTTTAAATTTCAGTAATTTAATTTTGTTGATTTTTCAATTTTAACGAATTTTTAAATGTCAATAACTTAATTTTTATGAATTTTAGAATTATTTTAATGAATTTTTAACTTTTAATAACTTATGAATTTTTAATTATTTTAAAGAATTTTTCCATTTTAGTAATAGAATTTCAATAAATCATTCAATTATGAGGAATTTTTCAATTTTAGTAATTTTATCTTAGTAAATTTTTCAATGTCAGTAATTTAATTTTGTTGATTTTTTTTATTTTAGTGAATTTTTAATTCACTTTAAAGAATTTTAAATTTTAATAATTTAATGTTTATGAATATTTCGATTATTTTAATGAATTTTTAAATTTCAATGGCTTAATTGTTATGAATTTTTCAAATATTTTATGGAATTTTTAAATTTTAGTAATTTAATCTTTATAAATTTTTACTTTTTTTGAAATACAATTAATAACTATACTTATTTATTGTTATAATAAGATTCAAACCAATCGCCATTTTAGACCATTTCAGTAGCCACTTGAGGAGGATGCACAAATCAGTACAATACACGGCGATTCTTAAAGGCAGCCATTAATTTTCTTAAAATATATAAATTTAAGTCTTCGTAATTTGTAGTCATAGAAAAATTTAACTTTTTTTGCTTAAAATGTTAGGGTCAAGAATATGACTAATAAGAGCTGAAGAATGTATAAATTTATGAACATCATAATTATTAAACAGTATATTTATTGAGTAGAACAACCTAACATATAAATCTTTAAAACATTCAAAGCATTTCTTTTTTTTTTTTTTTTGGCACAGTTGGAAACATATGCGCACTTTAACAGTTACAGAGCCGCGATTGAAATGGACTTCATGTATGATCGCCGTTGAAATTCCAAATAAAAAGTAATTTCAAAGCATTTGCAGAAGTTGGGTGAAAATTCATAATTGCCAATCCAGAAAGTATAAAAATTCTGCACTCGTGCCAACCTGATTCCAGAACCGTTGTCATCCAGGAGAATTCCTGTCGTTCACAAACAATTAGGTAACCACTTTGGATTCCTCGGGCAACGGAATCAAAGCTGATCCAACAAGCGACGACCCATGTTTGGGACTTAATGATCTGCTCTCACAACAGCGGCACGAGCGCTACCACCTGCAGAGAGATCGGATTCTGCGAAAATCAATTCGTTTCCTTTTTGCTTTTTTTCTTTCTTTCTTTCAGCTGTGCGAGTGTTTGTGGTGAAAGAATTCGAATTCGAATGATTTTTTTGTTTTGTTTTGGTTATTGTGGTTTTATTTAAAGGATTGGAGGAACACACAGTGTGCCAAGTCAGTTGGATGGTGAGAATGTATTCTTTTTCTGTTCTTCTTCTTCTCGCTCTCTCTTTTTTGTAAGTTGCTACGAAATTTTTAAAATAAAACAGAATTTCAATCTTAAAAAAAAATGTGTGTAATAACTTTTTAACTCAGAGTATCAACCGCGCATTTTTCTAAATCAGTTGATATGAGCGGAGGACAAGGACAATTAACACGAACTTGGGGGAAGGGAGGAAAGCTATGTAAAAAATGCAGACATAATTTTTTTTTTTCAGAAATCATTTATTGGCTCTGAAATAGCATAATGTATAATTCTATAAGCAATTTAGAACATGCATTTTTAATTGTTTTGCCAATTCGTTTTTGTAAAAAAATATAATACATTTAATTTAATTTTTTTTAATTCGGAATTTGTCTGATGAAGTGGAAACAATTTCGAACATGTAGCATTTTTAATAGTTTTGCCAATTCGTTTTTAAAAAAATATAATACATTTGTAGCGGTTACAATTACTGCCTTCTCTTTCTTCATAGGTGGGGCTACTAGAGCCACCTATCAAGAGCCATGTTTTCCCATGATTCCTCATTCTTGTCTCTTGTGTTGTCCTTGCTTGCCGTGTGTATTTGTTCTATGCCTTGTTCTTCAATATGCTTGTGTTAAATGTTTGTGCCGTGGAACTTAACCCGCTAATAAAAAGTAGTTCCTGAAACTGAACTCATTCTTTCATCCATGGCATAACACATAATAAAGAGTCTCGTCCCTCTACACATTTTATTTAAATCTTTTCATCCGAAATATGCCTGGACGAGGAGGGACTGAAGGCTACTGAATAAAAAAATAGCCTTGTTAGGCCGTTTTTACTTTTTTCATAATCAAAGTAATGCAATCGCCAGAAAATGATTAGATTTCGATAAATATAAATATATTTTAGATCCGAATAAATCGAAAACAAACATGTTTGGGTTATATTTATCTATATTTTGGAAACGCTGTTGCAAGTACAGTACACACTCCAGGATCCGGCCTAATGTGGCGGAAGAGCAGACCAGATAACTAAAAAACCGGATAGGCCGAGATTCTATGTACTTATTTCTTTGCCTACCAATACCAAAAGATCAAATTCTTATATTAAATGTTTTACATAATACGTTTTTTCTCACTTCTTATTGAGCACTAAGCCTTCCACTTATCGCAAGCCATGTCTAATGTGAAAACGCGGCAGCGGCAACGCGTCGAGTTAAAATAGAAAACTCTGTACTTGTAGTTTAAATATGTTTATATACCGTATTGCACGTTTCTAGAATTCATTAGAGAAAAAGTAAGTTAAAGGATATAAACTGTTCACATTTTTACATAAATTCTGTAATGTCTAACTTAAATGCAGGAGATATATACAAAACGTTAAGGCAAATCGTAGGTCTAGATCTTAAGAAAATAGACTCAAAGAAGTAGTTTTATTTTTCACTGATAAATAATTACACAAATTTTAATTACGATAAAAGAAAATTAGGCTGGATAGTACGGAAGCCGGATAATCGCGAAACGGATACTCGGGAGTGTACTTACTGTATGTCAATTCTAACCCATGCCCATACCCTCCAACGGTATGGAATTTTCATAGCTTCTACGGAAATTGGGGTGAAACTATGGAATTATGGATATATAGTGAACAATTAGGAAAAACTACAAAAACAACAAATACCCTCTTCCCGAATCGTTGCTCACAGCAATGCTGATGGTTAGAGAAAAAAACATTTTTAGTATTGTTTTTAAAAAAAATGGCAGAATCTTATTTTCGTATGAAAAAAAAAATTGTAACAAAATGCATATGGGTTAATTTAGATTAAATAGTTATATTAACGTCCCGTTTTAAGGCAACACTAGGGCTATTTTGTGACGGACTTTGTAATTTTGAACCACGGTCGGATGGCTAGGACGATACCTTAGCTGACACCCGCCTCTTCAAACTTCCACGCCACACCAGCGGGAAGACGTTTGGCACCAATGGATTTAATGTTCTTCAAATCCGCTTACATGACGATTCTTCAGTGGAATCGGGTCTCGTATCTAAAACCCTCCGGTTCCGAAGCCGAGACCTCATCACCAGACCACCGCGACCAAAATGCTTATGGGAGGTTTGCTAAGATGTTAAACTGAACAATTGATGACTTTAAAAACGTACAAATACTTGCTATTTAATTAAAAAGAATTGCAAATGTCTGACAAATAGTATTAATTTATTAGATCAACAAAATCGTATTGTGTGCTTTTTTACTAAAATTATTTCACTTATATATTTAGTCAATAATAGATGTTTCTTAAATAATTTTGAATAATATTTTAATTAATTAAAATTCTTTGGAAATATCTATTCTTCAATAGTTTGTGGATATTCCTTATATGTAATATATCTGTAAGATGTGTTACGAATGAATAAGTAACCATTATTGGAGGGTATGCATGCCTTAAAGCGGATTAGAGCCCTTTCTATTCCCCAACAAATGGATACCCGGAAACGGGGTGGGGTGCGGAAGGATTTAAAATCTGTATTCTGCTAAATTCTGTAGTATGTTGCAGAAAAAGGTGTCGTAAATCGTCAAGTCCGAGTCTGAAACAGCCCCATCCCCCTCCCCCGATTTATCATTTGCCATTCCTTATTGAGACCAACGGACACCTGTGCAAGACGGTCCGTCACTCCTGGTTTGTTCAGGTGTTAGCAAATTTCCCGCATACACCCCTAGGAGAAGTCCCTTTTGGAAGTGAACATTCCTCTGAAGAGCTGTTCCAGGAATAGTTGTCTAAAATAACGCCTTTTGTTCGGTTTCCCAAAATACTTCGTCAAGATCGCATTCTGTCATTCGTAGACGAATAAATAAAAAATAAGTTTCGAATGGAGATGTTTAGAACGGCAAATGTACTGACTAAAGCAAATTCAAGTTAATTTCTGATTTTTAACTTTAGCTTCCTTTTGCTGTTTAATGGAATTTCATCTGCTCCAAACTGACTAACCACTGTAAAAATTCGATTGATCCAAAATTTATATTGCGAAATCTTATTTAAAAAAGAATACTGGATAAGAAAACAACACAAGTTTTTAAATTAAAAATGGAAGTAAATATTTATTTTTAGTATTTAATTATGTTAATAAATAATGCATAATGAATATACAGTAAGTCATCTTAATAATACAATAATAATTACAATTTTAAAAAAATTAAAAACATTTTATAAACAAATTTATTAAACAAACACTATTTGGTATAATAATAATATATAAACAATAGAATTAGCACATATAGCACTATATATAAACATAGAATTAGTACATATAGCACTATATATAAACATAGAATTAGCACATATAGCACTATATATAAACATAGAATTAGCACATATAGCACTATATATAAACATAGAATTAGCACATATAGCACTATATATAAACAATAGAATTAACACATATTTTTTTAAATAAAAGAAAAGAACAGATTGAATGTATTGAAATTGAATGTATTGTGCAGCAATAAAGCCCTCGTGTGATTTATGCGATTTAAAGAATTATTCTTATATGATTTCTGAGGACACAAGGTGTGGATATTGTGCAATGAAGAAAACAATTAAGAAATAAAACTTTAAAAAAATGTTTAAGTTTTTTTTTTTTTTAGTTTTAATCTCGAACAAAAAAAAAAGCGAATACGATTAACATAGGTATTTTGGTATTATGTTTATAAAAAATTCAGAAGACCGTTTTAAAATTTTCGAATTCTCATATGCGAAATTGCGCCATTTTTGGTTTAGCATTGCCAAATCTGGTCATAAAATTTTAATTAATAATAACTAAACCCTCTACTTTCTTAACTATGATCCTCACTTTAATGCACAAAAAATATCGAATATCACAGAATTAATTTTAAAAAAAGTTCTATTATATGAATAGGAATTAAAAATTTTATAATGATGACATGATACACATCAAATGCGCAATGCAATTTAATTTAGATATCCATTGCACATCGCGGAGAAAAATTCTCTTGGTATCACAACAAAGCATTAGATTACGAAATTAGATGTTAAATGACATGCTCATTTATGTTTGCCATCATTGAAAGAACATGGCGTCAAAATAATTAATTAGAAAAATGGTCATCACAACAAAGCATGAGATCCAAGTATTAGATGGCATATTCAGTTATGCTTTACATCAATGAATAAACATAACGTCGTAATAATTGATTATCTATTATAGCAAAGCATGAAACCAGAGTATTAGATGGCATGTTCATTTATGTTTGCCATCAATAAAAGAACATGGCGTCGTAATAATTGATTACCCATTACAGCAAAGCATGAAACCAGAGTATTAAATGGCATATTCATTTATGTTTGCCATCAATAAAAGAACAGGATTTCTTGATAATTGATTACCCATTACGGCAAAGCATGAAATTTGAGTATTAGATGGCATGTTCATTTATGCTTTACATCAATGAAAGAAAATGGCGCCGCAATAAATGATTACATACAGTTAATCTTTGTATTCTAAATTAATTTACAATAAATTTTTCAAATTTATTTTACATCACGAATTGTCATATTTTGTAAAACTTAGGGTAGAATAGTCTCAAAAAGATGAACATTTTCTTAATTGATTAAACTAAATTAATGGATTTATTCAATTAATAATTAAAAATTTTTAATGTTGCTTTCCACTTCAACCTACTGATTACTGTCGGACTGCTTACTATTTTAGTCGAAACTAAACAAAAAATAGTCTTAATATGAAGTTATTAACGTGATTAAAGTGGTACTTTTAAATGCTGATGGGATAAATAGGCATTCGGGAGGAATATTCTTTTGAAAAAAGCAATTGGGCTTTCAATTTCGACAAGGAGAACAATTCTTAAACGACAAGGAGAACCCGGATCAATTAGAAGATTCTATTTTAAGGCAGTACCGTAGAAGGGGCGGAGTTAAAAAAGAGGATAGTATTTGAAAGCGATGTTTCTTATTCATGAATGGTTTACAAGACAGCTTCTCCCCCCATCCCACCCCATTTCGAAACTACCTACGCGTATGAACTGGAATGTCGTGTTGAGATATCTGTACAGACACGCATTAGGTAATCCTAGAAAATATTGACTTACAAAAGCAGGAATTCTCAAGTTTTTAAACATTGCGATCCACTTTTTAGAAACTTAAATCTATATTGACTCATTTCATCTTTGGGGTACTGAATTTTTTTTCACAGACGAACAACGCGCTTTTTTTTTCTTTCTAAAAGAGGTTTTATGGACCAAAAATAAACATTTATAAGGGAAGAACAAAAATATATATCATTTTATTATAAATAAAGTCGTTGTGGCTATGTATATTTATATGTATATTCTATATCTCTTAAACAACTAAGCAGAGTATAAAAAACAGTTTGAGTAATATTTATGACAATATTTTTTGTTATTAAAGAATAAGGGAAAAAAAACAAAAACAAAAACAAAAAAAAACTGAAGAATTATTGCCACAGCATATAAGCAGAATTCTAGAAAAACACTATAAGAAAAGATTAAAAGCAGATGATTAACAATTTATCTAAAATAAAATTATTGAATTTTTTTACTGATATGGTGGAAATTAGCTATTATTTAACCGTTTTAAAAAATCATTTGGTTGAATTGATATTCTCAGGTAAAAGTTTTTTTGAAAGAGTCGGTCAGACGAAAAAAAAAAAAAAAAAAAAAAAAGCAAAAACTTCTATAAAATATTTTTTACGAAAGTAGTTTTAACTTTTAAAATACATGCATAATAATGTTTTAAACTATATAAAATATAAATACATGAAAATATTTTAATCGCGAGCAATTCTGATTTATCTATAGTTATTGAATATAATTTTTTAAAATTATTTTTAATGTGTGGCGTATAGAAGATATCCAACTTGCTTCGCATTTTTTTGCAAATTGTGGAGAAGATGCATATATTTTTAAGATCTTGTGGCAATCCACAAAAAGTTGAATCACGACTCACAATTTTAGGAACACTGTTCTAAAAAAAAAAAAAAAATGATGCTTGGCCATAAAATAATTTTTTTCGTCTTTCAAACAATGAATTGTTTCTTTTTGTTTTTAAACTTTTTTTAAAAGTGAAATACGCACACTAATATTTAGTATTTGCATCTGCTGCCTATAGAGGGATGAAAAAGGGGTTAGGGATACTCCAAAGCGCCAATTTTGTTGGGAGGGGGATTGCTCACCAAAAAAAGCAACCCCCCTTTTTTTTTTTAAATTTATCTCACGTTTTTAAAGTAGCGTCAACGAATAAGACCGGAGACAAGAGGGGAAAAATAATTTTTGTCCCTGTCAACATTTGTGTTCATTATACCACTTAGTTGTAGCACCCCCCCCCCCGATAATGACACCTGAGATACAATCTCTCCTCCCAATCACTATAGTCTGTGTTATATAACTGGAATTTAAAGATTTACAAAACAAATGCTTTTTGTTATTAATCCAAAATATCTAATCTCGCTAACCGGCATCTGCGGGATCTTATTAATGTTCCTACCACTGTGTGGAGTCAAAAAGCAAACATTTTTTTCCCCTTATTAATAAACAATGATTTCAACTAATTAAAGACTTCTATTAAAATTATTTAAAAAAATAAAGGCTAGCAAATTTCTGAAGAATTTATTTATTTATTATTTAATGCGATGTTTCTAAAATTTTCCTCCTGTCTATGTATACCTACTTCAGAATTTAACTGAAAAAAAATTGAAATATTTTATTCTTTCAAATTAACACTAGAAGAAAAGACAATTGTTGAAATTTCAGTAAAAGAATAGTTGGTAAATCAAATCTAGGCATCTATAATTCTGGACTTACGCCTAGGGTAACTATACCTCTATTCCACCCTGGCCATTACGTCACTGCAAGAATTGAAAGTATATAACCCTTGACCACAGTGGTCACTGCAAGAATATACTTAAAAATAAAATTAACTAAATAAAAATGACAACAACATTAATGAAGAAAGATCACGATATCTCATGACTCTTACATTTTTTTTTCGCCTTTTTAAAATGAAATGCGCTTAATGCTGTTCATGCTTTTAATGTGAAAATCACGCAAAGCTACATTATTTATAGCTGTTATATCAAAATGTCGTATGTCATGTCATATGGTGCATACATAACACAACAACAACAACAACAACAAAAATGCGAAATTTTGTTGTAAGTAACAGTATGAAGCAATAACGACGTACAGCATTTTGTGCAGCATGCAACAATTACATAGCACATACAAAAAGTTGAAGCAAATGTAGTAGACTTATACGAGTATTTGTATCAATAAGATGTTTTGGCAAAATTGACATACGGTATTTTGATATAATAGTAGCGATGTGCCCATTATGATATCGCATATAAATATTAATTAAAAATAAATGAATTAGCAAAACTGAAATATGTAATAATAAGTTTCTATTTTAACTTATACACAGTAAAAAAACAGAAAGTACTGTAGTTGATTTTGAGGAGATATAGATTCTGATGAATCTCCGCTTTTTAGCCGTGTTCCAGAACACGAACATACCATTTATGGAATTCTCTCTGTGTTTGAATACAGTAACACAGCTAGATACACGGAGGCAATTTGGAACATGATCTTCCCCTCAAAAGTGAAAAGTTTTACCAAATTTGGAGCGAAAACTGTTTGGGAAAGTCTGTCTCTCTGTCTGTCTGCGTTCATGTGAAAATAGTTATTCAAAAACGCAAAGCAGGTGAATGAAAATGGCATTTATGTCTTCTATTTAAAAAAGAATTTTCAAGTTTTTACTTATAAAAAAATGAAAAACTAATGCATGCGTATCAAAATTTTACTCGATAATTTTGGAGCATAGTACTGCATAAAAATAACTTTTATAACACTTTAAATTTAATTTTTTTCTTCTTTTCAATGTCAGCATTTTAGCAAGCCTATGATTTGTTTTCTATAATTCTGATAAATTTTTAAATATATTTTACAACAATTGTTTTCTTTGTTTCGGCTATCGACTTTATGCAAATACACTTTGCGACTACATTTAATTATATTTTTGTGTGTGTACTCTTTATTACTGCTATATAACTAACCGCAAATTTAAAAAAGAATAATATACATGTCAAAGAGTCTAGACAAAAATCTTATCATGCTGCTATATTTCAGACTTAAATTTCGAATCTTTTCATTTTTGCTTCAAGACTGCAAGTTTGTAGGCACGTTTCAACGGTTGCAGTTGGAAGAGTCTCCCACGGTCAGCATTCAAAAGACAGGCCAGCTATTCTACACAATATACCTGCAGATCACCCTCACGCCTTCTTGGCTGACCGTCAACAATAGGAAATGGGGTGTAACGCCTTCACCTTTCTATCAATAATCGTCCCCCTTTCCCTTTAGGTACTGCGAGGAAAATCTTCAAGGAATGTTGTCCAGTACATCGCGTGGCTAATTGAAGAAAATGCATTACGTTACTTGCGGTTTGGTCAAGTCCGGAAAGTAGTCGAATAAATTAGTCAACGGGCAACCCGGAGTAAATTTTTCTTTAAGTGTGTTGCGTTGAGGGGTGCAAGAATATACACCCCATCAGTTTCATGCATGCTTCCACGATATACTAAATACTGTTTATAACTTCGTGTATAGTAAAGATAATGCAGTATGCATTTAGATTTCTCTAAGGTGATCAAAAGAGTGCAAATTTTGATATAGATCTAGAGTTTGGAGTCAAAAATATATAATAAATTTCAGCCACGTCGATACTAGATTTTTAAATTATAGTATTCGCTTGCACAGAGACGAAGAGACTGCTCTTCGATTTGTCTATTTTAGGTTCAAAATTTAATAGGAATTTTGCTGTTATTTACAATTTTGCTGTTAAAACAAAATACAAAATTTCATTTGTCTAGCTAGCTCCTTTTTTGAATTATAGTGTACATAGACTGACAAATGGGCTTAATTCTAAAAATGTTTTGTTTTTAAATAGAGAGAAATACTTAATATATCAGAAAACAGTCAAATAAAAAAATTCCTTAAATTAGTCATTTTTTTTTGAGTATGCTACTTAACAACCTGTTGTTTGATGTTTCTTTCCTCCGGAATATTTTGCAAGGGATTCCAAAACTGAATCGGCGCGCCGTATTATGCGCATGTTTCGTGAGCAGACATTTGTTTATATTTCATAAAAATAAAAATATCTGAAATTTATAGTATTAAAAAAAAAACGATACACTTTTTTTCACTCCCTATCGCACAATTCTGTGCGCGATTGATGTATGAAAATTCTATAAGTCTTCATGTATAAGAATTTATACTTTCATGCATAAAAAATTTATGAGTTAAAAGTATGAAAACAATTTCAAGATTTTTCAATACTTTCAGGTTACTATTTTTCTGAAGTTAATTGTTAAAAATTGAATCTAAATAACTTTTTAAATATAAGATTATGAATTATTTCATTAAAAGCATAATGCAGTCTATTTAAATTAACTTTAGTGCTTAATGTTCAATTAACGCTGACACAGATTCAGAAACTTACACAATAACTTTAAAAAAATCTAATTAATTCTTTTTTTAAAAATATGAATTTGAACTATCTTATTTAAACCATAAAACAAGAAAGTTTTACTCATCATTGAAACAGCACCGCAATATATATATATATATTTTCAAACTCTAAAATTGATACGATCCAATGAATCCGAAATTTATGTTAATTTAAATAAAACAATTAGGCTAGGCTATTCGACGTTTCATCTTTCTACTTATATTTAGGATTTATAAATTAAAATACTGGTATCATGGTAATGAATTCGGAAGTGTCGCATTTAATCCGAACTGTCCGAAGGTTCGAATCATTAATCCGGCATACCTTTACGTGTATTTTCCCCCTCTACTACCACCTATTTGATCTTCACGGCTCATCTCTACTAAAAATAAGTTCACGCCCTTAAGACATTACAGATTTTTCATTGCGCTGAGGAAAGAGAAGATGTTTTTACTCTTTTTTTTTTCTTTCTTTCCGTGTAATTAGACCGTGTTCTTTTTTTGTGATGAAAGTATTGAGGACACTAGCTGCAATTTTCCGAAACCGCTTTCCCTTTGCCTATATTACGGTAGCATCCGATAGATGGCGCCGCCAAAGAAAGTCAACGAGTCGAAATGAAGTTCTAGGTCGAGCGTCATACGTCGATTTGCTAGCGCGAAGGAACGTCGTTTGGATACGTTACTGCTACTGCTCCTAGGTAGATTATCCAACTGATCCAAACAGCATGGGGACTCGTGTTGCAAGTGCACTGTGATTTTGGATTAATACATTAGTGATTATTGCAAACTTAAAAGCGCAAATGCATCGCCCAGAATCCGCAGCTTTAGATCTGCGGTCCGAAGGTAAGAATTACGATTATTTTTTGAAGTAAGAATTTTTATATATTTTTTTTTCTTCTATATATTGCTTCTCTTCTCATTATGTTTGGAATGCTCAATGTTGGATCAGCTGCTTTGGTCGCCAAAGCGGCGACGGCCTTGGCGAGTTCACTCGCCAAGCAAGGTCACGGCAAATTGACGTCATTGAATAGGATGAAAAGACGATCTGCTCGTTATTTACTGACTGAGCCTGTTGATGAAAGAGATTGGTGTCACAATTGACGCAGTTATCGCCGACCAACTATTTTTTTCCCCCATTCCGTTGGAAAAGGTTTTGGAATTTTTGTTTCGTTATTTAGTTCGTCGATTTTTCCTCTTTTTTGAGCCTTTTGCAAATTATATGCACTGGCCTTTTCAATGTTATATTGAAAAATAGTGTCATTATTGAAAATCTCTTGTGCAAAATAGATCCACTTACACATCTCAATATTATTTAATTATGAAGTTTAATTAGATGTTACTGATTTTTTTTTTTTGCAGTTTTGAAAACATTATTTGATACGGAGAATGGAATTATTTATTATAATATATTTCTACATATCTTGCAATTTTTTTTTATCATTTAAAAGGAATATTGAAAGTAAACAATTAAAAAAATTCTGTCTATATTCCTTAATTTTAATTCCAATACCTTTATTTCAATGCACTTAAAAATTATTCCGCATATAATCTGACAATATTATAGGAAAACAATAATATAATAAGTTTTTAGTTGTTAAGAATGTTAGATGTTTGGTTTTGGTCTTTCGTATTGACAGAAATATGAACCTCAAAAATGTTATATATTGCGATTTTTTAGTTAAAAAATATCTCTTTACATGCGATTCAAAATGCGGGAGGGGGGGGAGAATTGTACTTTTATTCTGCTGTCTGTTAAATTGCGTAAAGACTAGTAAATAATCGAAGTGCCATTTGTCGTTGCATAACAATTTGCTGTTCCAATTGTTTGGCAATTCCAATATCCCCCCCCCCCTACAATTGCAAATAACATGTCTAGTTCTTATTTGAAAATGTTTATTGGGGTAAAATTTTATAAACTTTGATAAAATTTTTAAGTGTTTTCTGTAATATTTTAGATCACAAACGTCAACGTTAGTGATATCTGAAATTTCTGAAACAAAAATAAATAATTGCAAATAATATATATTTACGAATATTGAGATTTTGAAATAATGTTTTTTAAATTTTGTACGTTTAATTTTTTTTCTTCATATTTTTAAAATTTTTGCCAGTTTTCCAGATAATATCCGTATCATTGTATGGAAACTATACGAGCTTAAATATTATAACAATTTTTATAAATTATATCCTATTATGTGTTTGTTTGCCTATAACTGTCAACAGCAATAGATATATTAAGAAATTATCGTTAAAACTGTTAAGGAAATAAGGTTATATATCATAATAAAATTGAAGCAATTCTTTTGGAATTAAGTGCATCCTGCCCAAGGCAGAAATTGAACGTTGAAAAGTGTTCCACATTTTTTTCCCGAAATTAGAATAGTAGAACAAGCTGACTGATTAATTGACTGCGAGGATTATTTTATGTTCGATTATAAACTATTTGCTATTTATCCAATCTAAATTTATCCAAT
Organism: Argiope aurantia; assembly: GCA_026543865.1. Classification (NCBI taxonomy): domain Eukaryota; kingdom Metazoa; phylum Arthropoda; class Arachnida; order Araneae; family Araneidae; genus Argiope; species Argiope aurantia. The sequence goes on along the minus strand of JAPMOR010095587.1, from coordinate 85,329 downwards.
CTAAAGATAAAAAAATAATCGAATCATCCTTTAAGCCCATTGCCACTTAGAAAATCCAACAAAAGAAGTATGTTAAATTTCTGAAAAAAAAATCAATTAAATAGATAAAGATTTCAATTGGACAGCATTTTTCATTGCCGAAATATTTTGTCAAAGTTTTAGCAGGAAAGTATTAAGTGTGCTAAGCGTCCAATAAACATTCACTCCAAGGTTTATTTACTTCCTAACTTGACATGCAATTATTGCCAGGTTATCAGTGACAGGTGCATAGTTTATTATGCTATGAGTATTTGAACGAGGTTTGCCCACTACTGGAGTGTGCATTAATTGCATTTCTCTTCACTTCAGTGCACGAACTTAATCGGAATTAATTTTCCAAATTTTTGTTTCGTTACACTTCGGAATTGCGTGCTCAAGAAATTTGCATCGAATTTGGAGTTATATTTAATAAGATGACGTGTTATTTTATCGTAATATTTTTATTCTTTTAATTTAAAGTGCATAATAAATACTGAAAGCTAAGATATATAATATGGATATATTAATTTGCCGTGTTTAAAGATTTTATTCTAAAATAATTATTTTAGATTAATGTGTGAATTCGACATTTGTGCTGCATTCAGTTATGAAAATTATTGATCTTTTGTTATAATAAAGCTTGCTCAAAGTATTGGTTCAATGTGAACTTCAATTTATAAGAGTTGGAACGAGAGAAAAAAAAATCAAATACATGAACTCGGTGCGAATTTTTTACTGGTCATTTTCAATGAACTATTGCAGACATAATCAATTAGGAATGGAACCTTCTAAAATTTGAAGAACCCCCTCCCCTCAAAAAAAAATAATGAGAGAACGAGTTGACATAGGAATTTTGTTAATTTTCTTAGTCTCACAGCATTTGATGCATGCAAAAAATAAATTTCTATAATCCTTTTAAAGACATTTCCTTTAACTAGGATTTTTGGCTGATGCTAATTTGATTTGTTTCTTATAATCTGATTTAAGATAAGTTTAAAATTACCTTTGCATGTCCGTCTTTTGTAAGTTTAATTTGTTAATGAAGTTTTAATGTCCCTCACACTTTATTAAATGTACCATTAAACGAAAATGTGTGCCTGGTAAATGTTTGTGAAAATAAGTGTAGTTTACATAAAGAATAAATCAGTACAGTTAAGAAATTGAGGATTAAACATTTAAAATATTCCACAATGCATTTATGTAAAATTATCCTAGATTTAGGTCATGCATATTGGAACTAGACGTGACATATTAACGAGATCAATCGGGAATTTTCACTGTTTGCTCACTTTCTCAAATCTGGATTTAAAAAAAAAAAAATGCCTGGTATGTGGTTCGAATTTGATTGTTTGTCCAAGTTTGTGCCGAAATTTTGAAGATTAAAAGCTGCTGCTAATTTTAAAGTCCATCTTTTGCTGTACGTATAAAAGTGATCTAACTTCTCCGATCGACCAACATAATTCTGATTTTCGACTCTTCAGAATGAAGAAGTCCTGTTTATTGATTAATTTCCCCAGATTTTAAAATGTATTATTTATTTGTATTTGCTGATTAATTAACAATTAAGATACTCTTCTCCTTAATGAGTGCCGAATATTGGCAATGCACATTGTAATATGGCCATTAATAATTTGTTTCACAATACAGCATCTTTTAACATTTTAAGTATATATTTTAGGTTAACATTTTTTTTCATAATTTTTTGAATACATATTTACTTTTATTTATTTATTTTCACTTCAGACTGCCGTGCATTTAGGTTTTTACGCAATATGAAAGATTTCTGATTTTAATAATATTCTCAATTTCTCAATACCTATGTACACGTAATGAAATATGTAGGAACTAACCATTCATATTTGATAAAATTTTAATATTATCTTAATATTTATCATTCATTGAATTTTTTGTACCAATTTATTCGGCAACTAGGAAAATAATGGCCTTAAAATCAGCCTGCTTGTGGCCCCTCCTTCTCGACCTAGTGGCCCTACCCTAGGTAGCTGCCTAGTCGTATATCCGCTATTGACCTTAACCTGTATCCCAGGTCGGATCCAACTAAATCACGAAGCACTTTAATAACTGATTTGTCTTTAATGCAATATGAATTTATAGAATGTTTTTGTATTTTTATAGCTAAGCCTATATTCCATTTTTCAATGTATCGCGTTTTTTAATACTTATCTTTAACATTTCGTGCCACCAGACGAAAATCGGTGACCACTTACAGAGTTCCCGTCACATTCCCATTACCATAAAAAGGTAGTCATGTGAATTTCCCTCTGTGCAAAAACTTGGCAATCTTTAACACCTTCACCGCCCTTTTTTCTTTTTACGTCAACCGAGACACAAGATTAACATGCAGAAAGCCAGCCAATTAACCAATACCGAATCTTAAAGAAGAACGATTTTTTGTGTATCGTTTGCTCTCGGCGTGCGGCAACCACCGACGCGAGCTTTTTCTCCGAACTTCCCGCCCCTGGTGTCCCTCCGCGTGTGCAACACCCGCCCGTTGCGTCAAACATCCCCTTTTCGAGGTCGTTTGGTGATGATCCACGCACTCATTTGCACATCGTTTAGTCCCATCACGTGATCGGTTTGTTGCGAGAAATGAAGATTATTTAGCTGTTAATAATCACGTGCCTTTCGGTAACTGTCACCAAAAAATCCTATGATCTATGTACTGCTGGAAGAACTTGAATTCGAATTGTAAAGCTACAAATCTCACATCCGATGTTTTTCCATTGTTTAAATATTTAATTTAATCAATTTGCAAATGACGATCAAGAATATTTTTCTGATAGCAACATTCTAGGCATAAAATAATTTAGCTGAAGTCAGTGGAACATACATCATCGTTACTGCCCATGATTTTAAAATAGTTAATTTTAATTCAGTTAATTTATAAAAGATGATAAAAACGTATTTTTATTTAATTCTAATGGCAACATTCAAGGCGTAAGAAATTCCGTTGAATTCCATTGAAACCTAACATCCATCATCGTTATAGCCCATGTTTTTAAAATAATGTAAATTTTAATTTAGCCAATTTATTAATGGAGATAAAAAGGCTTTTTATATAATTCTGATGGCAACATTCAAGACATAAGAACTTCTATTGAATTCCGTTGGAACCTAATATCCATTATCGTTACTGCCCATGGTTTTAAAATAAAATTAATTTAAATTCAGTCAGTTTATAAATGATGATAAAAATGTGTTTTTATATAATTTTGATGACAACATTCAAGACGTAAGAAATTCTGCTGAAATCCATGGAAACCTAACATCCATCATTCGTTATTTCCCATACTTTTAAAATAATGTAAATTTTAATTTAGTCAATTTATAAATGGTTATAAAAAACCTATTTTTACATCATTCTGATGGCAACATTCAAGGCGTTAGAAATCTTGCTAAGTCCTTTGGAACCTAACATTTATTTTTGTTGCTGTCCATGTTTCGAAAATAATGTAAATTCAACTAATTGGTTTTCATGGAATACGAACATATAATAAGATATATTAAAAATTTAACTGGATCTGGAACTTCAAACGCCTTGAAAAGCGGGAATCTATGATAGAATTGATATGGAACAAGTAATATCCGTGGCTAGCAGATTGATTGTCAGATATGACTAGTAAGAATAATATTGACCAAAGTAACGCTTATTATAAATTTATAGGAAGAAAAAAATGCTTTTTCTTAATTAGAACAAAATGAAAATTAAAAGGAATCTGAATCGATAAATATAAATCTTCGTAATTTTAAGAAAACTTGTGGCAACATTTAATAACAAATTTATTTTCATGCAAACCTTCTATTTTAGGCAAGGAGGAAATAAAAATTATGCATTACAGTTTTGCACAGAATATATTCTTGTATTTAAAGAAACCATTATTTAATTGTATTTTAATCGATTACGCTTGCTCTAACGTCTTCCTTTATTTGTTCTATTATAATAAATTAAATGAAAATCCATCAAAACTTGTAGCCTTCTTTTTATGACAAATTTATTTCACACTTTAATTGTTTTGCCTTTTTTTATTATTATTATTCAATTAGTTTTCGCCACCCGTGGAATATGTTGCCCTACTAATTCAATTAAGAATCCTTCACAAATTTGAGGTCTTTATAGTTTAAATGTTATTTCTGCATAGATTTATAGCGTCGTTGAAACAGTTTATTTTCAGATTATTAGTTTGAGAAGGGTTAATATAAAGCCTGTATGAAGAACTAACTAAAAAAATTCGTGTCATTTCAGATGACAAATACAACCATGCATGTTAGTTATCTTGAGAAATAGAAAACGAATTTGTGAATTTTTTTGAGCAACTGTTGAGATTTTTTCCATTAACAAGTTTAGCAAAGAATTCAAAAATTAAGCTGATTAAGTGTAGCGCAGTTGATACAGTGGCGTAGTTATAGGTTGGCAAGGTGTGCTAAATGACCTAGAGGACCCGACTCGAAGTAATACAATTAAATTGGCGCATTGATATTGCTACCATTTCACATTCCAGGATTGAACAATTGATAAATGTATGAATGCTGAATAGCAATAAATTAAGCTTATAATAACCCTTTAAATTTGTAAGAACCTCGTCTAAAAATTATAATTAACCGTCTGATTTGATGTGCACGATGTATATGGTATTTGATTCCTGTTTCATATGCAAATATAGAAAATTTGACTTATTTAAACGCTAGTTTGTATTTTTTTAAAGTTCTAATTTGCAAATATAGGGAGAGAACTGCATAACACACGGCTAAAAAAACATAATAATCACTTAACGAATCATGTGATTTCGACCAGCATGTGACCTGTTGACTTTGTCTACGTCACCGACTAATTGTCCCGGGCTAGTTCCGATAATTAGATTCCTGTGGTTATTATTTTTTAGCTATTTTATTTTTGAAAGGGATATGGGCTCACTTATATGTGGTGTGTGGTTGAGTTCAAAAAAGGTTAATTTGTGGTTCTTTCCACCAGTTTCTTTCTATATGAAGTGTGGTTTGTTGGAAAACATTTCACGGACAGTTAAATAGCTCGTATTCCTGTAAAACAATTCAGATTTCTTGGGAAGAGTTAAGAAAAACGAAATGTGAATTCTTAATAATATGTATGTTATTTGACTTTGATATTTTTCAGTTTATTCGCAAATTAATAACGTTTATCAGAAACTGCGTCTTTTGTAATAATGCGGTATTTTCGCAAACGAGTTATTAACAAAAAACCCCCAAAAACAAGGAAATTTTTATTGCAAATTGCTATTTATCACGTGAGAATGTCTTTTTTTGCAATATAAATTTTGACTATCGACAGTGGAATTTTTAAAACAAATATGACCACAAGAAATGCACTAATGAATTAAATCATCCGAAATATTTGTAGAAAAATAGATAGTTATAACCTTTCTGCAGAGGTATTTTCAATAATGGGATTAAAATTATAAGTATATGGTGGCAAACATTTTGAGTTTGGAATGTTATATGATATTTTACGTTTTCTATAGTTTCGAGTGCAAGTCAGTTCCCATAGTCGATAACTTCCATGATTCATGACATTTATATCTGAACAATTTTTTCTGGACATGGTCTTTATATTTGGACATTAAATTTCTCGTTTCAAAAATAACATCATGTTCTCACATGATTAATATTTCTTTTTTTTTTTAAAAAAATTAAGTGCAATGTAGAATAGGTTTGCAGGAACAACCTATTTAAAAAAAATCGGGTGCTTGGAATTTTTTTAAACTTTTAGCTGATGCTAAGTAAGGTGTTGGTGATAAATTTATATAATATAATAATCTGCAAATATTTACATGTTAAAACCAATCATTTCATGTGGAGTATATTTTTCGACACGAACTTTTAAGTAATTCTATCTTATTTCAATCTCCCAAACTACCAAGAGATTCGAAGCAACTGTTAATTTGTTAAGATTGACTGAATCTTGATTTGTATAAACAAAATGCTGTAAACTAAACAGTTGTTAAATTTTAAGTTAATGACATTATTCGAAGTTTATCAACAGTTTTTTTTAAGTCAATCAAAAGCTTTAAAATGTAATAAATTCTATTTATATTCACTAGAAACACGGGCATTGTGACGAAATAAATTAAATTTGGAATTTGTGATTACCTTGTAGCTGACAAACTAATACATAAGCTAGAAGACCTGCTCAGTTACAAGTATCATGTAATTGAATCATCACGTGATTTGACGTCACTATACTATTTGTAAATATAAAAAATGTATAGTTTTAGTCACAAGAACGCTTAACTCTAAAATGACAGTTCGGGCGATTGTGGGCGATCTTTTACTTTTAGCATTTATATCGCGGAAAGTTGTTGCATTGTAAAAAGAATAAACAACATCGCTTGTTTTGTGATTTGTACTGTTGTGGAAAAGAATAGAGTTTGATTTTGGAATACCCTTTGAACGACCGGGTGCAAAATTTGATATTAATATATAATTCAGAGGATAAAAGCACATAATAAATTGCATTCGTCGATGAATTATTAGCTTCACATATTTGCAAATAGAAAAGCTGCCGCACGGCTAACCTATTAACGCAACTGGTACAAAATTTCATACACAACAGCATTTATAGTTATAAAATCATATGATAAATTAAAGACATCCGTCTTCTAGTGTTTTTAAGATAATCGCATTCATATTCAAACAAGCGAACAGATATATACGTAGACAGATTTTGACCATAACTTCGCAGCAATCCAGAATTTTGATGCTTATCAAATTTCATTCTTATAGTTCGTTTCGCTTTTATCAGATTCACAGACAGGCTAACAGACATGATTCCAAACTTTTTTCCCCCCGATTCAGAAATGTTATGATTATTACTGCACATCGTATCCGAGAAACTAAGAATGGCGGAAGTTTCAGCTGTATTAACTAACATTTAACGTATACTTTTCGTAGAAATGCAGAATTAAAAAGAGAAAATATATTTACGCGTGTAAATTATTTTTATTATTTTTTTTAATTTATTACAATTTTTAATATATGTGTATGCACTATAGATGACGCCGTAAAAATCGCTATAAAATTCGTCAAAGGATATTTCTATTTCATATATTAAGGATTCAGCGTTTGTATTTGTCTGATAATTTAAAATTTACGATTACAGATTCTTGTTATTGATAAGATAATCGTATGTTAGATGCTTTGATTCTTTTGCGTAGGCTAATTATGTAATGATATTACGAATAATGACGTTCGCGTAATGCGGTGTAAGGAAGTTCCATTGCTCCGCAGGAACGTTCTAAAAATTGTTCGAGGATTATGGTTTCTTCTAATTATCCAATATGACATTCGCGTTTATCAATCACAGTTGCAGTGATGCGGCGTGATATACGGGAAACCGGACGGCCGATTTCTCGTGCAGGAAATCATCCGCTGTCATCATTTCTGCAGACGACTTTTTGGGACTTTTTTTTCACCTTGAAAAGGAGTTATTTTACGAAAGTGTTTCCTGTAGCGAAAAGCGAGTTCTTTAATTACGCCCTGCAGAACAATGAATGCACGGCTGCATTCGCTCTTGCAGAGAAGAAAAAAAATGTTTCGAAACTTTGATTTTCTCAGAAATTTCGTTTCCTCTTCTTACTGGTACTTTTACTTTAGTTCGTTTTTAAACGCTGATGAATGGATCAGACGATTATCAGATCATCACTTTTTCTGATAGTTTTTGTTTATTTTTATCGTCTGAATCATTGAAATGTGCGGAATAAACAAACAAACGATTTTTGCCAAATAATGGTTTTTTTTATGTATTTCATTCATTTAGGATTTTTATTTCATTTTGAATTGTAATTGTTATTCTTTAAATTCTCTTATTTGATATTCTTTTAGTTTACTGTTCTTAATATTCGTAAATTTTAAGATTTTTAATCTAGGCTAATAAATCGCATACGAACATGTTCCTTAATGTTTTATTTAAAATTTGAACCGGCTTAAAATTGTTTTATTGTTCTGAAATTAGTGTAAAAAAGTTTTTTTTTTTTTTTTTTTTTTTTACGGTGTGAAAGAGGAATGTTTAAACTTCCGTTTTTAGAACTTTACGAATGCCATCTTGACGACGAATTCCATTTTTTATAATATCCTGCTTCATAATTCTTTCAAGTTTTATTTACTTTGCTTCCTAATATTTGTGAAATGTTAATACGAATCCGTTCTTTAAAATTAAAAACGATAAAATGCATTTTTTATGATTCTAAATATATAATTCTTGATACAGAATTCTTCTATTTTCTATCAAATTAAAGCATAGTAAGTGATGAAATAAACAAAAGTTGGAAGGAATGCAGAATAGAAGTTCGTAGTATTTCCAAGAGTTCCCCCCCCCCAAGAAAAACGATTCCTCAAGGCGTCAAACTAGTCCCCCCTATATCATTAACCACAAGATCATTTTATTCATTATAATATTAATTTAGTTAGTATTACTTCTGACGGGTGATGATGATGATGCTTGGATGGGACAAAAAAAAAAAAAAAAAAAAAAACGGATTTGAAGACATTACCGTATAAGCATTTGGAGCTAATTAGGCTTCCAGACGAGACGGATTTCTATTTAAATCGCCATGGTAAATGCATGGCAGAAAATACATTTGCATAACTCGTTGAATTGACGAAAGTTTCGAACTATGTCTGATGGATAGAAGAATCCTAAAGAACACTGCAGTCTATAAATATTAAGAAATTCGAATCCCTTCTGATGTGCAGAGTTTTTTTCTTCATATTTTTAACAACATTGGATAAACATATTTATAATTGTACAAAAAAAAATGTTAGAATTACCCATTTACACCAACATTTATTTACAGATGTTTTTCCCTGACACCTCTACTATCTTATTATTGCAATATCTTGTGTATACAGGACATCATAAAAATATTCAACAGGTTGCATACATTTTCGAATATTTCTTATGGAATATTGCAGAAAGAGAAGATTGTGTGCGGATCGTTTATTATGTGCCTTTTTTTTTATTTGCATTTTTTTTTCACCGGAGTTTTTTGTCATCTTCATGTAGTTGTGTGCATGCAGTGAGCGGGGAGGTACGTGGCGTGATTTACTGTGGCCTGCGCATTGTTTTTCTGATGGATCGTCGTTTTCCTGCATTTTGGAGAAAATCGCGAATTTCGCTTGCAGGGCTAGGGGTGAGGAGGAAGGTTCAATTTATTCGCCAATTGTCTCTCCCATTGTTTTCGAGTGTTCGCAGCTAAGGAAAGTAGAGGGTATTTTTCTTTTCTTTTTTTTTTCTTAATTTCGTTGTGGGTCAGTGTTTCAGGAGAAATTTTTTTCGGCGACCCTTTTACCTCACGCCTTCTGTGACAGTTAGTGTCCAAAACACTGGAACACGAAGATCACGTTTTGTCCTTTTTTGACCACGTTATTGTTGAATGATATTTTCTGTGGTAACGAGAAATTATATACACAGCAGTTAGTGTGTTAATGCTCACGATATTTGTTAACCCGAAATTTATTTCATTTGGAATTCCAAGCTAACCAAGTTATTTGGTACGTTTTTACTTCTTCCACTTTATGAGGGACACAATTTTGAATGGGAGAGGGACTGGGGCAAATTACTGCTTCTGAAGTAATCTAAGCGTTAAGAAAATTTTACACTTCGTTCATAAAAGCCTAACTACCTAATTTGAAAGAAAACAAACAATAGACTGTTAAAATAATACATATTATTTGAATAGAAAATTACATTTCTTAAGAAGGAAAAAACAGTATAAAGTATGTTTCGAGTAACAAAAGTATTTTTTTTTTTTTTTTGCACTCGGGTAGCTCATATTAAGACAATTCTAATTGGTGCATCATTTTAGTTTTTCTGGATTTCTTTTATTGCGATAAATACCTGCGTATAGAGTTCTAAGAAGTGACGAATCAATTCTTATTAAAAATTCTATTTATGTTGTTTTATTTTTCAGTTCTCGAAGCAATAATTTGTGTTCTTATATTCAACGAAAAATCAAGACATTTAAGTATTTTTCTGAGAGCAATTTACTTATTATAAGTTAATGTTACTAATAAAATACCAATTGAACATATTGTTTTTAAAACGATAGGAAGATTAATGCAGTTGTGCATTATCTGTCGATATCTTAAAGCCATTTAGATACAAACTGTGTCTTTTTAGATTCTGTTGCACCAAATAACTGCAAAATTAACAATGTAAAACCACATAAGGCTTTCAACAGCACCGAAAAATAGATTTTATACATCTTCTGTGTGCAGTGCATTTCAGATAAGAAAAAGAGAAGCAGCCACCACTGACTGTTGGAGAGGGATAAGATTCTTCATCTGGTGGTAGTGGGCCTAGAAGGGGTTAGATGAGAGGCAAGAAAAAAAGAACCACGAAAGTGGGATTAAAAAAACTCTGAAAAATGCCAGCGAAGTAGTGAAAAAGAAAAAAAGAAACCTTCCGTAGCAGAACGGGTCTTGAGATTCTGCCCGGGCCTTGGGGAGGCGCCAATCTCCAACATCCGGGTCACTTCTTCGGGTCAGAGCGAGCGACACGAATTGAGCACCTCCCCCCCATCCCTTTCGGGGTTGCCGTAATTTTTTTCTTGTATTTTTATTTATTATATTCTCCCCGGCGTTTTCGATCTCGTGTCGAATTCTTAACTCTCTCTCCCCCCTGTTCTGTTTGAAGATTTTTTTTTCTTTTGCGGTATCCATTGCGCAGTGTTGTGACGGTAAACCCCAGGAATCGGGGGTGTAGAGGGAGCATCCCCCTCATTCCAGGGTTAGAGGTTGATGACCCCCTAGTTTCAAAATAATGCGCCCTTACCGCGCATATCGTGAAAATTCAAAATATTTTTGGAGTTCAAAACGGTGCCCTGTGGTCGTTCATTCTGGGACGCTTTGATCTTTGTTGATTCCTATGTCCTGAACTTAAAATTTTTTTTGCAATATATATGCATATAAGCGTGCAGTGTATATAGTGTTATGCAGTATATAACAGTATAATATATATATACATGAGAAGGGTATAAATTTTCAAATACTGAATTTTTGCATTAAAAAACTCTTGCAAAATTTTTAATCATAGCCATATAACCAGCCTTTTCTTCTATTTGCAAATTATAATAAAAAAATAAATTAAGATACTATTTTCTTTCAAAGTAAAGTCCTCTTTCTCCGATTTTTAAAACTGTAGTTTTTGACTCGCATAATTCTACATAGTGTTGTGTTTCGAAACTGGAAGCGGCAGACCATTGTTGACATATCAGGATGTCAAGAGATTTCAAATGAAATAAAAATGCAGAGAATAGAAACAGTGGTTGTGGCTGAGAGATTGGTGTTATTATTTTGATAATTATTTTAGTATCCGATTAAGCATGATGTTATTTTTTTAATATGTTATATTAACTTTTAAGATTGTATAATTTTTTTAATATGTTATATTAACTTTTAAGATTGTATAATATGAGCACACTGTTTTTTAATAACATATCGATCTATTTAAATATTTATAATATGTTAACGATTCATGATATAGAAATGATCCTTATTACTTTTTGTCGAATGGCAACAATCAAATGTGAACAAACCAACGCTTTAGAGTATTTCACTGAACGCTTTCACAACTGCATTTAATTTAATGCTTCGTTTAGCTAATTATTGGAACTATAAAATATTATTAGAATCGCTTGGAAAAGGGTTTGCCCTGCTACCGAAATCTCTATTCAGTTAGAGGAAAGAAATTTTGCTTGTTGTCAAGAATCTGATAACAAGCAAAAATAAAGCAAAATTAGTCTTAGTTAACCGTTGCCATACAAGTAATCACTATGACATGATCGTTAAATCATGAAATCCGTTACTTTATGCAATGTATTTCATGAAATAACCACAAAAATTCTTTGAAATAACTGATAAATCATGAAGTTTTTTTATATGAAATATCTGATAGATTGGCTATTTCATGAAGTAATTAAGAATTCTATAAAATAAATGAATTATGTAATTTAACGTTAATGTAGATATTTTATTTTGTGGAAGTGGTAATTAGTTGTAAATTGATTTTATTCCAGTTTTATTAAATAACAAAATGAAATTTTGACAAATATATTGCATACTAAAAGTTTCAATTACATATAAAAAAACAATATTCTAGGCGACCAAATTGGTTGCAATAGGCGGCTAGTTTAGTAATAATTCTCAGAAGCACGATGTTTCAAATATTTATAGCAGCAACTTTTTAAGGCAGCGTTGCCTTTGCCGTCCATTAAATTTATATAAAAAATTCTGTTGCGTTATGATTAATGATTCAACATATCGATCCCATATGGTCAGTTTTCAAAAAATGTGCTACATTTTAATAAATGTATGATTTTTTTTTATCTTGCCTGTAATGACTGCAATACAATAAGTTTTTTTATATTATACTGTACTGTTTATTGTGTCTGGATTTCATTATTCTGTAGCTTTGCAAATAAGTTATGAATGTGAGAAATTCTACCTTATGTTCAGTATAAGAATCGCACATCCAAACAGCTGATTCATCATTTTATAAATTTGCTGTACGAGAAATATATCTTTATATAAAATCTTCAGAAGCGTATGCCATATGTAAAATAAATAAGTTGACAATAAAATGATTTGTATTCTAAGTATAATATTCATGAAACGTCGATATTCAATAACGACCTGCTACTTATTGTGAAGAGATGCATGCAAACATTACAAAAGCTCTAGTATGGCTGAAATTTTTTCACCTTTTTGATGATGCATTTACATTTTTCAATCTCCATTTCATTTTATTTTAAATTTTGTTGCATTGATCCATTATGGATCGGCTTTAAAAAATCACATTTTGACATTACATTCTTTTATATCTCTATGCTTGAAAATTACTGCATCGAACCCATAATTATCCATGCTTTCTTGCAGATACCAAAATAATCCAGATTATTCCTCATCGAAAAATCCTCGGGGTCTTTTTAGGAAACAAAAGAACCTTAATGTTTTGAGAAATTTGCTATCACTAACCCAGTTCCACAGATGATAAACTTCAAAATTTAGGTCACCCTTAAAAAGTGGCCTCATTTGATTAAAAATTTTTTTATCTTAATATGCGATGGTTATGTGCGAACGGAACTGATAAAAAAAAATTTGTATTGTAAGCACGCAAAAGGACTTAATTCATGTCAAAACTCTTATCGGAAGCAATACGAATTTATTAGCTTACTTGCCTCGAGTGTGAAAATTTGAATTTGTTATTTCTTATAATAAAGTAAGCTTATTTGTTTTGAATGTTAAATTGATTTTAATTCCTTAGCTAAGTCGAGTGTATCCGATAAAAGGAATTTCGTAACAATTGAAATCAGAAGCAGTAAGTTTTGGATTTTGAAATTAAAGAATTTTTTTTAATACTTACTGTTAGTTGCAGTTAATGTGTTTTTTTAATCAGCTTTAATGACACCACAGTCCCACATCGAAATTTTTAAAATTCTCTTCCTTTATGTAAGAATGGCAAGAATCATTAAACAATCATTAATCAGTATTTACATCTTATTATCCTTATGATTTATTTTACCATTTACTTTTTGTTTGAGAAGCATAGCCTCAATAGCTTTTCACCTTTTGGCATTTTCAAACAAACAAACAAATAAATAAATAAAAAAAATAAAAAACGATTCAGTAACTCCCCCCCCCCACATAAAATACTAAAGAAGGCACAATTACTTAAAGCACATTTTATAGTAAAATTTTTATGCAAACTGCAAACGATTTAATAAATAAAAAATAATTGCAGACATTTTTATTGGCATTGCCATTCGTATTCGATGCACATAGTTGATTCATTTTCCACTAAATACTCTGCAAATATTTCCTAATTTGTAACATGTTTTGTAAACTTAAGTTAAAATACTTTGCATTATTTATTAATTAGACATTATATAATTATTGTATCAGCTAATATTTTAAAACATGAAGTCTTTTATTTGAGTATTTTGTCAGTTTTAAAAATGATTCAAATAAATGAAGATTTTGCATTGTATCGGCATGATTTTACAGCTGCAATGGATTCCGAAATATCTGAAATTTACTGGCAAGTATTACGCAAATTATCATCTACATAGCGCTGATAAAAGCGAATAAAGGAGCAGAAAAAAAAAATTATTCGAGAATTGTGCTTTTTCTTTCTACCCATGTAATGCATTTTGTGCATTTGAGATGCCGAAATCCGCAATCAGTCATCGAGAACGACGCTTTAGAATTGTTGCGGAAGCATAAAAAGAAAGAATAATGGCAATAAAAATATTAAAAAAAAAAGTCAAACTTCCGAAATTTTTCCATTCTGGTGGGACGCGCTGAAAAGTACGTCCCGAATATTCGAATCCGATTCACGTCATAAAATCGCTTGCACAGGAACGCGACGGTTTCCGAAGCGTCGAATCATAACTTCGAATTGTCTTCTTAGCCAAGAATGAAAAGAATAACGGGGAGAGGGAAGGGGAGGGGAAAAAAAAATAGAAAAATGTGATCGCTTTACCGGAACCTAGATAACAGCTGCTTAACCTCTACGAAGCGTTAAAAGGAAGAAAAACCGACTCATCGCTTCTTTTTCTATATCATTTTTTTAAAAGTTCTTTTCGGTTTAAATATCATTATTCATGTTAATTTATTCGATTGAGTATATCATGAAAGCTTACTCACATCTGCAAGCATTGGAAACGGTAATTAATGAGCAGTCAAGAGGGTTAGAAATTATGCAATTTTTCGAGGAAGCTATTCTTTGTTTATTCCAACCATCAAAATTATACGCGTTCTGCTTGCTTAATGGTTTACTAATTCATGTGGTAAATCCGTTGAAAAAGTAATTTATTTCTCAGAATACAGACGAAAAGTATATGAAACATATATATATATATATTTCCTAGTATCGTGTTCTGACTCGATTGATAAGAATACTTGTATTTATAACATTTCCAAAGAAATTGAAAATATGAATAAGAATATATTATTTATGATGTTAATAATTCAGTAGAAGTTAAAAGTATAAATTTTCAAATTTACTAATTGTTGAATTGATTACTAAATCGATGATGAAAGACGATGTAATTACTAAATCTTAATTCTTTATAATCATAAATAGCTAATGATTTATATTGCTGCATTGCTAATGATTTTCCAAAGTGTTGCCATTTTAATTTGAGAAAATAATTAATGCTGCCTGAAAAAAATTCTCATTTTGTAATGTTACGAATATTCTTATTTATGATTTAAAATTCGTAATACCGTTATATTGACGAAATATCATCGAAAAGGGTGTTTATTTAAGGATATTATTTTGGGAAATCTCTGTCAGATATACTTAATCTGTAATTATATTTTTGTTTTTTAACGAAATACTTCTTGCGTGATGTGAGCGTATTTCCGATGCATACGATATATTAAGACGTAGTGATAACGATAGTAAATTTCAATAATGTATTTTTTTTTATCTCTACCTAAAATCATACATCAATATAAAAAAGGAAAGGAAAAAAAATATATTGTTTGTATCGAAAGAACATTCTGATTGAAATTTTTAATATTTTACAGAAAAAAAGGCGATTTGGTTTGGAGACCACTTAACTTAATAAAACATCATGATGCAGAAAAATATTCAAATTTTGCTATTTAGATAGCTAATATTTATTCTTTTGTGATATTTTATTTAAAAAAAATTTAAACTCCATTTATCGTAACCCTAAACGTGCAATGGCATTCAATTCCATGATTGACAATCGAATTTGCATCGGCAATGATATTCCACTGTGCAAGCATGCAGGACGTCAAGTTCCGCCTCATATCAATAGCCAAATACTCATTTCAAAAGAGATACGGTCCATAAAATGTTCTCTTTTGTCTGTGTTTACAGTTATTAATTACGGGCGAGATCTACAGTGGAGTCATCGTTGAGCGAGAGATGACTCTTCGACGGGCCGATTATGTCATGGCCGCGGGCGGTGGTGCGTTAATGAAAAGAACTTCACTGATGACTCCGGGTTGTAATTGCGGTGGCCAAATAGGCGGAAGTAACGGAAATAGTTGCGAGGGGGAAACAGCCCAGTTCCGGTTCGTCCCGGGCCTGTGTGTGAGCGGGTTGCTAGAATTTGGCGAGTTAGCTGGGCAGATTGCGATTTTACAAATTCATTTAAAGCGTGGGTTACTTTATTGGTGGTTTTTTTTCTTCTTGATTTTATTCCTTTTTGCAATCCGTATGACAATGATTTCTTCAATATTAAACTAGGACTTTTCTTATTTATATGTAATCATGTTTATTTTTTGAATGTTATAAATGCCCAAAACTATTTATGCATTATCTAAAAGGAAAGTTACATTTATTTATGCATTGCAAAATTTAGCATAAATCCAATATTATTCTATAAATTAATAATACGTTGCGAATGCACATAGAAAATACTAATTATCCCTTTCTGCTCCTAAATGTCTTATGTCACAGAAAAAAAAATTAATTATTCAAATTGTTTAGTAAATTACTGAATTGCTGAATCACTCTTTTTTGCAAATGTGCTGCCATCAGTAAAATTGCCTGCTAAGTTTGATAATAGATTACAATAATTAGGGTTTTTAAAATTTCAAATAAATTGCTGGGAATATTTTCAAACTCTGACTATTTTATTATATTTTTATTGATACAGAAATATTAGTTTGGACAATTAAATACAATCCGAAGCAAACGTGACTATGATTTTTTTCGAAGCACTTTTTTTACTATACGCATTTAAAATCATTATACATCTGATTACGTCATGCGTAGAATTAATTCACTTATCACAAAAATATTAGCATTTAAATTTTTGCTCCAAATTTTTTGTTTAATGTGTTAATTAAATTGTTAAAAGCTTTGTGAATACAGCTCTATGGGGGAAAAAAAAAGATAAGACGTTGATATATCAAAATTATTTTAACTATTACAAGATTTTATTGGTAAAATCGTTGTTCAGAAAGAATATTCTGTGAAGATTTAAACTGATATTTTGTTGTTAAGCTTTTTTAAAAAAATAAATAAAACCTCAAGAATATTTTAATAATACAGTTATGTAATAATTGCATTGTTCTTTACGTTAGATCATTAGTAAATTCAGTGAAAATTTATAGAAAAAAATTTTGTGCATTACTGAGAAAGAAACTCTTCAAATGAAACGTAAACTAATAATTATCGCATAATGATTTATTTGCATAGCTTTTTTTATGGCACGAATGCAAACTGTTGTTATTTGTATTCATTACTATTTTTAAATTGAAGAATCTGTATTGCACTGCTTATAATTTCACTTTAATAGCTTATTAATAGAAAACTATTTTTTATATTTAATTCTGCATAACTGATGGCGTCATTGATTTATAAAAATATCATAATTTTGAAATTAAAACTGAGTCATTAAAAGCACAAGGTCTTATTTTTAAAACGCATGAAGATATATTATTGTGATTCTGTTTTTTTTTGTTTTTTTAAATTAGAACTATACAAATTTTATATCAATTTTTTTTAAGCCAAAGAAAAGATATTTGCCCTATTCGGACGATTTCCTACGTTTCACAGCCAAATGCTGGAAATCAAAACATAAATAATCTAGTATTCTAGCTGATGAAGTTATCGTCTGCCTGAAAAGAGTTGAGTTGTTGCTTCTCCAAGAAACATCTGTGACGGATCGAGGATTCTGCGTATCGGCGTGTCGTAATCGGTTATCGTTCGCTTTCATCCCTTTCGGTTGTGGAAATTCGGCTGAGCTCATACAGAGTTGTCCCTCCCTCTTCTCTGCCACTTCGTTTCTCGTTTGCTGTTGAGGGGGGAAAAAATAAAAAAGTGAGGAGGGATGAGATTTCGAGCCGGAACTCTGCAGATTCCTGGGGCGCGCGTGACCTTGCCCGGGATTCTGCGAGGCCTCATCGCTTCTTTTGAAGCTGCATTGCTCGATAGGATCGCTCAATCTCCCCAGGGCTATGCATTTTTTTAAAAGAAACTTTTCTATTTTGTTCTACCAGCCGAAGAAAAAAGCTGCTTAATAAGCTATATATTAGATTCATGTCCAGAATTGTAACCGTCAGTGCATTGTTTATGTTAATTTCATTGTTCTGTAATGCATCTTCAAATAACCGGGTTTTAAAAGAACGATATGTTTTATTTGCATTTTAACTATTTTTTTTTTTAACAAGTGAATGCGTTTAATGAAGAATTTTCAGTTTAGTTTTGACCGATTTTGGAATTTTCATAAAGCTTAGATTTTTATTCCTTCTATTCAATAAAAACCAAAGTTAGTTGAATGATTAATAAAATAAACTGATAATTAAATACACAATCAATTAAAAGAATTTTTCAAAATATATACAGTTTGTTGAGGTTTACGTCATTTTCAAATGATTTGGAATTTTTTGAATATGTTGCCATTCGTCTGGTAATGAAAATATTTCCGACTATCTTAGAATCCTGTTAATAATAAACAAAAAATCTTATTGAAAAAAATCGTTTGCTAGCTGAAATAATAAAAAGAGAAAAAGTTTGCAAAATAATGATTTTATTTTAATGTGTCACTCGGATAACGGGAATTAATTTTATTCATTATTTAAAATAATACAGCATGTAATGGGATAAAAAAATGTGGAACTTTATTTTAGAAATGTTATATTTGTGCATTTTTCTTTGGAATTTAGAATGATCGTATAATAGGTATAATGAATGAATAGATTTCTATTCCTAATATACCAAGTTGCTTATAAACCTTAATATCGTAATATTATTTTAAAAAATTGATAAAAACACAGCTAATTCATTATGTTCTTATTCAAAATTTCATTGCATCTTCTTATTTTACCATATTATGAGGCTGATTTAGAAAGTAAAAGAAAATGTCTGAGATTTTTTTTTTATTTAGATGAATCGAGAATTTTCTCATGATTTCCGTTTGGCAGAATATTCCGTTTAGGCAATTGCTGCTTCCTTTCGAACAATAGTCGCGAACACCTTTTCCGTTTTCGTAATGCACCGGAAGGATGCTGTGAATAAAAACAATCAAGTGCATTACATAATTTCGACATATCTGATGTTCTGTTGGGTTGCTTCACTTAAAATGTACGCAATAGCATTGCGCTTGCACAGGTAAACTGAATGCATTTCATTAAATTATTCTGAACTTCAATTTTCCTTGGAATATACTGTTAGTGAGTGATTGAATTTAAATAATAATTTTTTATTTTTTAAATCACTGTTTGTTCATAGAAGTAATCTGTTTTTCACTGTTTGTTTCATAGTTGTAATCATAATATAAAAATATTTAATGATCAAATTTTGTTTTTAACTCATAATATATAAAGTTGAGGTATTGGGTACATTGTGCATATATATATATATATATATATATATATATATATATATATATATATA
>JAPMOR010095587.1:43101-65872 GCA_026543865.1 Argiope aurantia | reverse complement strand
TATATATATATATATATATATATATATATATATATATATATATATATCAAGCGAATATACTTTATCAAGCGAATGTAAGTATTAATAAATTGTACAGAATTAAAAGGCTTACGCTTAATATCAACAAATATTTTTGAAGCTTTAGCAATTTCGATTCATAAGTATGTGTCGAAGTTTCCCCATGACTAGATTATAATATTTCGATTTGTTTATTTACAAATTTGAATTTTCCTCACTATATTTAGAGCGTTTATTTGCTTCTATGAATTTTATTTATTTTGTAGGATTATCAATTTATAAATATTATATATATATATTTTTTTATAAAATAACGCTGTTTACATGCTGTTTAGATCATTGGCTTAAATTTATTTTTATTTTATTATATGTAATCGACAAGAAAGATATAAAAAAAGAAACAAATGTACGTCTTTTTGTTTCTGTGGTTGCGTGAGTTGAAAAAAATGCTCACTTTATGATCACTTATTCTCGAATTCGAAGTTTGTATTTAAACAGAAAAAGATGGCAAAAGATTCTCTATGACATCAGTGCGATTTCATTTAAGTCTTGGATTCCTTAAATTGTCAACTACTAAAAAACAAATTTTGAACATTGGTGTTTAATAGTTGCTCTTGTTTTAGCATAGTTTACTTTTGCTGAAATCTGATACATTTTTTTTTGGCTTTTATTTTATGGCTGAAATTTTTGAATGGTCTTAAAAGACATGCAAAGATGTATATATTTTTAAGACATGGAACTATTTATTGTATGCATTTTTTTATTCTGTACGCATTTTCGTAAAAAAACTGAAACGAGTTCTCACATTAATATAAATTATATATCATTGCATTTTTTGTCTGATCAACTGCTTAATTCTTTAATTTAAAGATAAAAATATAGAACTCTTCTTGCAAAACATTGTCTAAGACGTACAAAACAGCCATTGAAACAACAGAATATGTTAATTATATTTCCAAAATGGTTAGATAAAGTAGTTTGTACTTAATTTCATTGGTACCATTCTTGTGAATCAAATTCACACATATCATTAACGAAAAGACAGTTGCACTCTATGGTTGAAATTAAAGTGCAGAATAGCCTTTTATTATATGCATCATTATAATCGATAGACCTTGTCTCAAAGTACTTGACGAAAGATTTTTATTTATTTATGTATATGCTTTTTTTGCATTTCAGCCGTAATTTCGACTCTGTTTTCCTCATATAATCTTCCTTACCTTATTGTTAAAAACGAGTTACTTCCTCTACGTTTTTTCCTCTTGTGGACATTTGTCTTTTGTTACGTCATGGTAAACTGAAGGTTCAAGATCATTTCCTCTAAGCAGACTAAACTCTAAAATCGTCTGACAAAGAGATTACTATAAATAATTTTTTTTAAAGTGCGTAACCACCAGGAAATATTTTTGATGAGGACAGGAAAATGTTTTATAAAATAATTTCTTTGCGGTTTTTAATGAAGGAAAGGAAAAAAAAAAAAAATGGCGGGTCAAATCATTTCCATGTTGTTATTTAAATTTGATAATAAGTCTTAACTAATCGTATAGTGTTATTTTAATTCTTTAGTGGATTTAACCAATTATAGTGCGTTTAGAATATCATTTTCAAAACCATGGATTTGTTTACTAGTTTCGCAAATATGTTATGCCCTCGTTTAGTATTTAATAAGGGTAATAATGATATTTTACTATTCGGCATTTGTGTTTTTTCTTTGTTATTAATTTATTTGTATTGAAAATCAATGCAATGGCGCCATTTTTTTTCTTTTATCGATTATGTAATCTAAGGAATCGATTCAAACTCACGTGACACACGTGAAAAATGGTGCGCTAATATTATTTTGGAATCTATTAGCATTTTGTAAAGGCGTCACATAGTGTAGAAATATTTGTGTTAATGACGTTTTTTTAACATTAATTTATTCAATGTTTAATATTAATATGTATGAACATTTTGATTCCGCTAAATTTAATTTTGTGAAATAAATTCACTGTCAGCTTGAACTTTCACGAAGTGAAAAACGTTTTCCCCCCTTTTTTTAATTTAATGAAAAACCTTAATCGAGAGAAGAAAATTATCTCTTAAATAAATGGTTTTCAGTTAATAGTTATGAAAATAGTTTAATAAAATATTTTATTTGACTGTTTAGGATTTTTTTATGTTTAAAAACGCTCTTAAAACGTTTCAGAAATAATATAAAATTTACTTCTTTGAACTGGTGTGTTCTGCACATTGAAAAAACTTTCTGTGGGAAAAATATTCTGTTTTTGTTGGCTATCTTTTGAAGCGCCATAAAAAAATTAACACATTAGTAAAACTTATAAACTGTAATAACTATTTATTCTTTCAAATAATTATTCGTTATTATGGTATTGCAATTTATTTATTTCTCCATCAGATGGCAGCACGACCTATCAGCTGCGTTTTGGAAATGTATATTTTATAACAAATTGTTTAACTTATATCAAACATTATTTCTTAATTAAATGTTCTTGATTAAATATATTTATGATAGCTCATTTTAAGAATGTTTTTTAAGTACATAAACAAATACATATTATTGTTCATTTTTAAGTACATAAATTCATAAGAAAATTTTATATGAATATAAGGTATCTATGATTTAAAAAAAAAATGGCTTTACGTGGTAGAAGATGTACTTTAAAATGATTTCTTCAAAACTAATCGATATTTTAAAAATAATTCTTCAATAATTTCCGTATCCCTTCTTTTTTATGTAATGATTTATCTTCATTTACAAGCTTTAGATGAAAAATGTAAATACATTGTTTTTAAATTCAGCGCGAATATGCCAAGAAAGCAGTAACATTTCTGACACCGCGTATAAAAGGTATGAAAATTTTTTCAATGAAAAAATTATTTATTAAAGAATAAAATTATATTAAAGTAATGCTTCAAAACTTTACAATTATTCTCAACAGATGGCAGCAGGGAATACTTATTTTGTGTAAACTTTCTATAACAAAAGTGAATCAGTTATATTTAAATATATTATTTTTTTTTTAACCACTTAGCCTTATACGTGTCTGTGGATTAGTATATGCCTTTTTTATTTAATATATATAACCGAATCTTAGAGAATTTTTGGCTTCTGTCTTTATATTTATTCCATTCTTAAAAACTTAAGAAAATGAAATTGACATAATAATTTTTTAAAAAAAATTAATAATGTTCTAAAAGTAATGTGATCTTTGCCAGCTGGTATTAGAAGTGATTTGGAGAATCTCTTTACTTTGACTGTCTTTTAATAAAACCCCTTCCATTCATCTCTCTCCTTCCTTCTTTTCAAAATGCTTTTCTTCCTTCTCCAGATTTTACGTCATCTGGTTCATCAAGCAGTATAAACGACCATGCAATAGTCCTTTCTATTATTTTAACCGAATTCCTCTTCGGACACAAATCGCCCCGCCCTTTCGCCGTCAAAAGGATGTTTTCACACTCTTTTATCCATAATTTAATTTTGTGGCCGGATTGGAACGCTTTTAATGCGTCCAGCTGCAACTCATATAACTTCGTGCATGATTTCCTGCTTCTGGATCATCGTGATATGCTGGTGATTGATGCTGTCGCATTAAATGGTCAATTACGCACTTGTAGTTTGCAAATCCGAAGACCCCATAACCGCGGACTGGACTCTTTGCAGAAGGATGCTCCAATTGAGAACATCCCCCACTGGTAATGGGGTGCTTCCTTTCCCGCCAGAGCTTCCTCTGCCCCAGGAAGCGCATTTCATTAACAGCCGCTTCCTCTCTGCCTTTTTGCAGACCCTGATTTGAAACACACACAAGTTCTGGTTATTAAGTGTCCTTTTCCGTTAACGGTATGTCACGCCCTGGCTCATCTGTTTATGATACTCCAGCTGTGCACTTCTTGCCAGTGACTGCTTAGGATTCAGTGACTGTCGAATCACTGGTATTTCAAAGAGTGATTCGGGAACAGTTATACTGCACAGGATATCCGATCGATACTTGTACATGATGAATGCTAATGTGAGGTGTTAATCTTGAAATATAATAAAATGTGGTGTTTGATGCTGACTAAAGAAAGGTCTTGGTAAACGAATTCAGAGAGTAGTATCTCTTGGAACTTTTAAGAAAATGTGGTGGGAAAGTGCAGGTAAAAAATAAAGTTTGTTTGTTTAAACTTTGTTTACAGCTTCCTTTGTAAATACTTTTTTTTTTTTTTTTGCAAAAGTTATAATTTTGAATAATTTTTATAGTGGCTTTACTTTGAAATGAATTTTTGTATATTGAATGTATATGAAAATATGCAAACTCAGTTGTAGAAAATTAAATTCTCCGAATGTTTTTTAAATTTATGGTTACATACTTTCTTCTTTCAAATAAACTTGTTGCATCATTTTATACCTAGTTCCACTTGCTTTGAAAGTGTTTTAATAATAAAGATGCCGTTTTCATCATCATGTTTTAAAAATTATTTTCATGTTATTGACGAACCTTATTAGCTTGACGAACCTACACTTAGTTCAGTTAATTTGCACCCATAATTAAGTTTATAAAAAATCTGCAAATGATTTTCTTAAGTATACAATTTATAATTTATTGACTATTAAGAAAATAAACAATTTATTTGTGTATATCTGATCTTATTTTCCTATTAAACATACATAATTCTTATGAATTTAAAGAGCATTCTGTTGCAGGCTATGTTTTAATGAAGTGTATATATTTTTTTGCTTCCACGTGTTGAAATTTTATGCCATATTTTTACTGTATTTTTATATTAATTAAACGTGTTTATTATGTTTGTCCCCAAATTTCCGTCTATATTCAAAAAGTAAAAGCGGGAAAATTTCTTGTTCATTATCCATCATTTTAAAATATATGATTACACTATAATAATGAAATTTATCATGCACTTGCTGATTTGTCTTACAAAGCTTTTTTTTACTCTTTGCAGGGATGGAAACGAATATAACTCTCTGGCAGTTCCTTTTGGAGTTGCTACTCAGCAATCAATATACACACATCATCACATGGACGAACAATGACGGAGAATTTAAGCTGCTCAATGCAGAGGAGGTCGCTCGATTATGGGGCCTTCGTAAAAATAAGCATAACATGAACTACGATAAACTCTCTCGAGCATTGAGATATTATTACGATAAGAACATCATTCGAAAGGTGTTGGGACAGAAATTTGTGTACCGATTTGTGTCTTTCCCAGAAATAGTGAAAACTGAAAACAAGATCCCTTTTCATGTGAAGATGGAGACTATAGGCAAAACCGCCACGCAGCAACCTCAGACCTTCAGAACTTCCCCACCACCTCCTCAAGCTCACAGTGGCAGCCCTCACTATCTGCCGAAACCTGAGCCTTTATCACCCAGAGCAGCTAGTCTGTGGTTGATGACATCAAGGCACCCAGCTGCTGTTCGCAGAGAAACAAAACGATCTTTCAGTGATGACGACGACGATGCATCTGGATCCCTTCAGGATCACGATGAAGGATCGTGTGACGGACCCCGAGATTTGTCCACCAACGGATCATCTAAGAGGATCAAGTCAGACCCTGAAACCGATTCCTGTCATTCACCATCAGCTTCGTCTGGCAGTGGTAGCCCAGCTCCTTCCATTGGTGGTAGTAGCACGGGGTCTGGCACAACTATATCCATTCCTCGTCCCAAGCCCAAGCCTCCTCCGATTGGACCCCTCAGCACCACAGCTTCAGGAAGCCTAAGCTCCCTTCAGACACCTATCATTAGCTTCGCTCCGAGCCCCTTCCTGGGTCAGAACAAGTCTCCTTTCGTGGTGCCTTTCTGGACCCCACTGCCCTTGCCCAGTCCAAGGGGTTATTCTGCATCAAGCACCTCGGGTACGCACTTCCAGTTTCCCACTACCCATGTGGGTCTGCCCTACTCACCTCTCAGCCCTTTCCTGAACCACAATTTCCCACATTTCGACCCCAGCATACTATTGACACCTGGAAAGTCTATTCCTGTCCTGCAGTGAAGGGATAGTTCCAAGATGCCTCTGCACCAACTTTCCTGGCTGTGACAGACCATCAAGCTCACCCAGCTTTTGTTTCTTGTGGATTATCTCAGTGTTGAACTCGAAAGGTAAAGAAAGTCATGCACAACTCAGAGGACCATGGGCCTAGCTTCTGTATCGGTTCCTCTTTAAAGGGTCTTATCTCGTAGATCCGATGTAAACGAAGCATCTGTCCATCCATCGTTATTTTGACAAAGCACAATAATCTTTGTTGGGGATTCCAACTGTATCTGTAAAACATTTATTTTCTGGATCTATTTTACATGATTGACAGTGCCTCGAAAGATTACGGTATACAAAACTGTGCCTTTGTTTCTTGCCACGTCCAATAACTTTCACAGTTCTTTTGAGTAGCTATTTTTTTTTTTTATTCATTAACCATTCTACAAAA
This sequence comes from Argiope aurantia, assembly GCA_026543865.1. NCBI lineage: Eukaryota > Metazoa > Arthropoda > Arachnida > Araneae > Araneidae > Argiope > Argiope aurantia. Next base: position 59,431 of record JAPMOR010095587.1, on the reverse strand, counting down.
GTTTCTATTTTTGCCTCGCAACAAAACAGTTCAAGGCATCTACTAAAAGTGGAAAAAAGAATTGCTGATGGTCGCGTCCATCTCTCATTCATCAGATTAGAACTGTTGACTGCTTTCCAGCTAACGAAACAGTATTATTCAAACATGGAATGTGTCGACAAATCAAACCTGATTGTACTAGAGCAATGGAACTTTTAACTGTTTTGAGCTTTACTTTATCAGAGCTTTCAGGATCAAGAAATTTTTTGGGAAAAAAATTTTCTACTCTTATTAACACGTGGGTCAAGAACTGTCATCATTCTGTGATAAAAATAAACAAAAGAAAAATTATTAACTATTTTCAGCACTTTTTTTTACATGGCCTCCGAATATTGGCAGGGGTGTTTGTTCTTCAGAGGATTCTTTTTTTTAATGCTAGTCGAACTAGATGGTAGGATAATAAGAACTTCAGAAATAAGACATTAACCAGTTGATAATGCTTTAGTAAAGTGAAAAAAAAAAGAATGATTAATTAACTGAAGTTTTTTTTCCATCCGCCATTAAGAAAATGGAGAGAATGGTGTAAAATCCAATATCTTTGTATTATAGTTTTTCATCAGAATGGACCAAAATATGTATTTTTTTTTTTAATGCAAGAATGTACAGCTGGTGAGATCCAGTGCCCGATTAGTTCCTGTATATTCTGATTCAAATTTTAACTTAAGTTGACTTTTGCAAATTGTTCTAACTACTGCAAAAAATTTTTAATTCTGAATTTTTAAAAGCACCTTATAATTTTATTTCATTATATCAAATGCTACTGGTGTGTAACATTTAATTTTCAACTGAGGAATTTTCGCTTGGAGCTAAGTTGTACGAAGTTTTTGAATATCCGCGTAAGTCAATAATCCGGACCGGTTCCGGATAGTTAACCCGGATTTTCGATAATTTGTGATAAATTGTTAAATAATTTTACTGATTAAAAGCTAAAGATTTTTCGGTTACTATTTGCCATTGTCAACTTTGATAGAAATTTGAATCGAGGTTTAATAATGTGAAAGAAGAATGGTATTGGGGCGTTGACTTCTACCTCACAGGCTTTCCCCTGCTCAAGTGATTAGATAGCTATAATCAAGAAAGTGCCTGGAAAAAAAAATAGAATTCTGTATTTTCGATTTTTTTATTAGTATCTAAGATTTTCCTTTTTCTTTATGGAATACTTTTGTAAGGACCTGCATTTAAAATCGCAATTGCTCAGTATATCTTATATGTAGGCGAGAATGATAGTATAGACTCATTTTAATGGCCTTGGATGCTATAAGAAAAAACCGTTGTATGGAATGTCATTTATTTTTAAATTTAAAATATTTAAAAGAATATGTATGTGAATGTCGTTATAAGGAGGGCCATTATAAAGAGGTATTTGCCGACAAATATTTTCAGAAAATATTTCACTTTTTGTAGTGTAAAATATTACTTTCATTGGATTTTTTTTTTCTTTTCGTAGAATTCATTTTTCAGTTATTCGTACAATCATACTTTTTCATAGTATAATTTTTCTGGATTACTGGGATTTTAAAATATTCGTGCAATATGTTACTTTCCGTTTGTATTCTATTCTGAATTACTTGTGAGTTGTCTAGAAATATTATTGTATGTTAACTTTTCACTTTTACTCGTGAAAAAAAAAAGTTGTGCTGTTCTTATCACCACAGGTGGTTTCATACTCTGTAAATCATATGATAAAGGAAAAAAAATGACGTAATATTTTTGCTGTGCTGAAATTATCTGTATTTAAGATTGAACAATTATCTTTAATATGCTAATTTAAAAATTGCTACGTTGTAAAGTGAAGAAAAAAATTAATCAATAAAACTGAATAAGAAATATGAAACAAAAGTATAAAAAATTAGATATTCAGCTCATGTGTAAATGTACAAACATTAGATAAATATCATTTGTCTAATTTGAAATATTTCTTTACATGAGTATTCTGGTAACAATATAAATGCACTATATTTGGTAATATAATAAGCGGAATCTGAAATCTTTGTAAAAATTTACAACTTTCTATTCAGCTTGTGCTTTAAAATCGTGAAGTATTTCTTTGTGGTTTTAATATTTAGACAATATTTTATTCTTTTCTTATTGAATTAAAAAATATCGTGTGCACTTTTCTAATTAATGAAATGAAAGGAAAGGAAAAAATAAACAATTAGAAAGAGTTTTTTTAAAAAATTAAATGAAATTTTTTTTACATTTTTTGTATTAAATGTACATTTAATAAAAATTATGCTTATTTAAATTCGTACATTATTTTTTTTGAGAACAAATTATATGATCTATAAAATTTGGTTTTGTAAAAATTATCAACTTTAAAGTTATAGTATCGTTTTATGAATTATATTTAGTTCAATATTTATGTGGCATTAATTATTTTGATTGTAAATTATTAATTGATTAATATTAATCTAACAAAATTAATGCTTTTAAAATCATTAATTTTTTTTCTTTTACTTTACACTGTTATTGATCGGAATTTAAATAGCATTATTTATCTCAGATTTTTTACTATTCAAAATTTGTGTATCGAAAGAAAGAATATTTTGGATTCATTATGTTTGCTTTTTAACAAAATCTATTTTTTTATTTATTTCAATGATTGTGAAACAAGTTCAATCATTTTGGAAAAAGCATTATAACAATTATAGAATATTGTAATAAATATGGAGTATTTGTTTGATATCCTCCAAAAAAAAAAAGAAAAATTGTAATTTTCTGTTGTTTTATGATTTATTTGTCCTTAAAATGTATGAAAAATTGGTAGAAATAAGATTTTGTATCATATTCAAAATATTTATTTTTATTTTAATTAATAAAGAAAGATTACCAAATGTGGCAGCTAGAGATTTATAAAACGACAAGCAAAAAAAGAAAAAAATTATTGTAATCAAGATTAAAAACGACTTTTTCGAGGTTAATCATGATATTAAACCTTATAATAAATTTACAATGTGGTACTTATCCATATCTAATTGGATGCAAATCGATACCGAAATCTTATACAAATGGATTAATTTTATTTGTGAAAGAATGGGTGTTTATTCCAGAATAAAAGAAAAAATGTATAAATTTTCATGTTTTCAAGGAACTGGATTCACCCGGAAGTTTTTATCTCTGTACAGTTATAGGAAGTGCTGTGCACATCCTTTTCATATCATTTCATCAGATGAATGAGCGTAATGTTACCAGAATGTGTGTTATTTTTTGTGTTATTGGTAACAAATAGAAAATTTTAAAAACAAACCATTTTGTTTTATTTTTTAATTTGTATACTCAAATCCTGCTATAACGAACACTTGCATGTTTTAGAATGGATTCCTAATTTTTTGTTATGCATTTGTATAAATTACTTGTAAAAATTGTAAAAAATAATTAATACGGCTTTCGAACGGCAGTGATCAGTAGTTTGTGTTAATGATTCGGAGTGAATTATACTATGTAAAATTTGCTTTTCTGCTTTTTTTAATTATAATGCTCACGATTACATTTTGGAACACTTGCGTGATGTTTTATTTTATCTTGTGAGCAGATGTATTTTTTATCAGTTTATTATTATTTACGGTTTCAGATAATCGCTGAAAACTGAAAACGATTTTTCTAAAACGAAGCAAAAGTTGCCAGATCATGGCATATTATTCAGCAGTAAATTTGAAAAATAAATTGCATGTATATAATAATCTTCATTTATAATAATTTTTAAATAAGCGTAATAATTTTGCAATCATGTTTACTCTTTACAAGTGTAACAATATTAATAATGAAACAATCTAATATTCTAATCGAATAGGATGGAATAAATCAAGAAGCTCGATTTCTTTAAATTCGTTATAGCGGGATTTGACTGCATTTGTAAAAATTGTGAATATTCGGATCGAGTATGATTACTACTGTCTATATTGCTGTAAAATGTGATCATATTTGAAATTTTGAAAAAATGAAACCACGTCGGCATTTGAACAGTACTTCGCAATGTCCGGTTTCATTGAAATCTGCTCATCCATGGGTTGTTTTGTATAGTAGAATTTTTAAACTGTTTTCTTTTGTACAGATGTCTCTTATATATTTGTAAGTTGAGAGACGGACCAATTGCGGCCTTTGTAACATAGCGCTCTTCTAGTTCAGCTTCGTCTGTATTGAGATGAATTATTTACTGTTAAATAAAATATATTCAAAATATTTTTGTATGCTTTTTTATAGTAACTAGTTCTTACACCTGGCATTGCTCAGAATTAAAATAATTAAATTAAAATATTATAAAATTATTTCATCTGAAAAATTAAAATGAGAATATTAATTGAAGCAGGCGATTTATTGGACCCACAGATAAATTCCCAATTTTAAAATCGTCTGCATGTTCTCAATTATTAATTACTTTTTTTTAAAAATTGAAGGAAACATTGCACAGAAATGAAAGTAGTATCATTGAAAAGGTAAAATACTGAATTTAACGATGGTATACAAATATTTTTTCTGTGGTAATTTTCTACGAACTTATGTCAAGAAAACGGCAAAATTTCTCTTAATTTCTAATTACTTGCATATTTAAACGTTTGCCCTTTGTAAAGCTGGTAGTATTTTTTTCCTTGTCTGAAATAATAAATACATAAAATTTGAGTGAATTCGTCCAAGTTGCTCTAGAGATGTATATACACACTATTGCTTTCATATATATCGAGAAATAAAAAGAACGCAATTATTTTTTTAATCTACAGAAAAGTACAAAATACTTTCTGCTTCTTAAAAATTTGGAATTTTCAAATTTTAAAAGCGCAAAGAGCTGATATAAATACTTTTAAATAGATTAAAATTTTAATCATATCAATCAAATACCACAAGGGAAAACACGTAAACTTATAGATGTAAAGACTTAAATATACCAAATTGGGCATGAAATTTCGTGACTAAAATTACAGTTTTGTGTCAAATTTTTGTTTCAGTCAGTTGGGAGAAAACGTCTAAAATACTCATTCGATTTTCAGATACTATTAACCGCATGCTAGGGATTAATCGCCCTATTCGTCGCGGATAACACGATAGATTCGGTAAAAATGCTATATTCACGTGAAAGGTTAATATTTCATAACTATCATATGCCACTGCCATCGTATGCCAAGGCCTTCTCTGTGATAACTTTATTAGAGAATGTGCGACTCTGGGGTGACCACTCCAGTTGGTTTAAGTTGTGATAACAGATATATGCTATTTAATTTTTAATTACAGATCTTTAGTTTCGTTTTACTTTGTGTTATCATGATTCGTTTTTCTTTTTTTTAAAAATGTTTTGACAGAAATATAAACAAAAATTTTTAAAAAAATCAATTTATTTTTGGAAAATTCTGATACTTTTTTTAAACGATATTTTGATTTGATTGAAAAGACGTTATGGCCAACAAAGCTAAATTTTTTTCAATACTTCCTTGAACTTGACAAATTTGGCATAAGGTTCAACAATTGTTAAAGTCGAAAAGTTTTTTTGATGTTTAATTGGGAAAGAATATATATAAAATGGCAATTCATATTGGCAAAAAATAAAATTTCCTTAAAATTCACATTTTTTAGAGTTATTAAACAACAAAGTTTACATAGTTGTGCATTTCGCAAAACAATGGATTGGAAAACATGATATTCTACAGGAAACATCTGATTCTCCAAAGTGGTATTCTGTGCATTTTTCCTTATTTTAAAAGGCATTTCTAGAGATGACAATTTAAAACTATAAAAACACATAGATTCGTAGTAGGTAGATTCCTATAGGAAGATTACTTACTGCAATGGTTCTCATAACAACACCTTCGGGAAATTTTCTGCAGTTCTTTACCGATCATGGTCCCTTAAACCCCCAAACCACTCTTCGTTCAAAAGTTTATAAGTATATATAACCGGCTTGGAATATGTTGAAAGAGATGTAACACTCTCGGATGAATTCGTAGAAGAGTCATCTAGCTCAAAGACAGTGGAAATAGTGGGGGTTGAAATGTTCATTTCCCTATAACTTTCCTAATATTAAAGACAAAAAAAATAAATCAGATTAGCCAAATTAGAGCCTCAACAACAACCTTTGTATTTAAAGTTTTTCTATAACTGCAATATCTTAGAAGTTAGAGGTTAAAAAGCGATTTCCAAGCCCTAATTTTGACTGTTTTTAAAATTAGCAATTTATGTTGCCAGTTTTGAAAAAAGAAAATAAAACGAAACTTTTCTTTTACTTCCATTGGTTGAAATTCTTTAAGTACACATGGAGTAAAGTTAAAAGCTTGAATAAAACTAATTAAATAAAAATAAAGAAAAGAAAAATTTAATAGCAACATTATGCACAAAAAATCAGTTTTAAAATTTTCAAAAGTTGCGTGTTTCTTAATACTTTATACATTTTTTTAAATTTTTTTATTTTTTATTTAATGGTTCTTTGGTTTGATGTCTGCCGTATTACTGAGAATATACTGTATTAAAAGTATTGTAATAATAAAAGACAATCATTGTGACTTTCACCCAAGTATTATTAACTTACAAATAGCAATTTATCTCCAAAAATGATCCACAAAGGTATCATGTTAGTCTATTATGTTCGCCAAGGACATGCAGTTAAGCCTAAATGGCAATGTCGTGCAGTTAATAATAAATACGATAGTTCCATAGAATATATTTTTTTAAAACTTAATAATAAATTTCCTTCTACTACAATTCATGGTTATAATTGAAATATTTAAATATACAACAATAAAATCTTAAATCCTTTATTAATTAACAAAAGTAGACGATTTTTTTTCCAATATAAATGAAAAATCAAACGATAAATTTGTACTTTCTACCATAAAACTTTATTGTTTGTATTTAATTGAAAGAACAACATTAGCACATAATAATTTTTTTTCAATTATGTTTAAAATGCTGAGATAAACTTTCAATTGTAACCGACTAACACAAACTTTTGTTAATAAACACAAAACTTTCCAATAATCTAAACTTAGCAACAAGCCTAAATTTATAATTATTTTTGTATTTGATATTATTTATTTTTCAATAAATACCAATTTATTCGATACTTATTAATTAATGGTGAAGGAATGGCGATTCTTTGGCGATAATTTTGACATCTTTTAATATAAATAGCGTAAACAGATGCTTGTTTTCTTCTCGTAAGTTAGAAGCGCTTTCATAGAGTTGCAATGGCAGTTTGGTTTTGGTGCTACATTTAACGAGTTTTGTCTTTTTCACCGTTAATTAATAAAAACCAATTTTCGTTAGCAATATAAACATTACCTTTGGTAGCTTCAGTATGTAATATTCCATTTTACTTCATCGTAAACGAAGTATAGCGAAGATATTGTAATTGTCAAAAAAAGTGAAACTCGAGATTTTGACGAAACTCTTCGTTTCGGATGTTCCTGACTCTGAAAAACATTTTTGGCATTATAGCTGTTTGTCGAACTGTAATTATGTGATAAAGATAACTAAAAAAAAAAAAGCTTTGAGCTAGAAAATGAAATATTTATGCAGTCTTTTCACCCAATTTATAGATTTCTATCAACTGTTGAGCAAAATCTGTTCAGAGGAAGTCTATTTGTCTCGTTATTTGAATAAAAATGGACTCAATATTTACAAAACAGAAATAGCTATGTAATTGAAATTTGGTACATAGCTTTAGTATCTAAAATAAAGATTCACATCAAATTTTGAACATATATGTCAAACAGTTGAGCGTCTGTCGGTCCGTCCTTTCTCATTCATGTAAATGCGAAAATTTATAAACGCGTTGACTTAAATCAATGAAATTTGGTATATTGTCTTGTGACTACAATTATAGTCGAATCGGTTTGCAAAAAGACGACCAAAACGCGTATTCTCAAAATGGATTTATTAAATTCATTCAATGATCATGCCAGTGATCTGTACTTTCTAACTATCACCAGATCTGTAATTTGCATGAAGATGATGATCACCATGCAAGATACACGCGGCCTTATCCAATGTCCATAATTTATACAGAAACATGGGGAAGATTAATTAGAGGATATGCGATAATGTTTCGAAAAAACCATGTAGTGAAAGCTTATAAGCCAATTAACAGCTACGCTACACGGGCAATTGCTTTTGTGTCGTGGTCATGTTCCTGGGCGAGCCACAAGGTTTCAGGTTCCATCCTTGCTCATCGCAAATTCGCCACAACCATTATAGTTGATTCTTGTCTAACCCATTGAAATGAATTTGAAGACAGTATCTTAGATAAAAAAAGAGTCTATCTACCTTTGTCTTCCAGTTTGTTTCTTTTGGCTTGTCCAGCATACAAATGGCAGAACTAATTTGATTGTTGTATTTATTCTTTAAAAATATTTCATTTTACATTTCATAGATACAAAAATTCGAAATTTGGATGAGTTGAAAAAAAAATCAGGTTCTATCCGTACCACAATTACTTCTGAAATATACTGTTTGATTTTCAATTATATCTTTTTCACTCGAATTCTCAAACAAAATAATTGACAGCTTAGTAATAAAAGCAGCTATTAAAATCTTTTTTTGTTCCAAGAAGAAGAGAGGAGAAAAAAAAACATTCGAGTATAAATATCGTAATTTCATAATAATTGAGAAGGTTGATCTAACAATCTTTTAAAATTTTATTCTCTGCAAATCAAATCTTTAATTAACAGATTAATATTGTATGTACATTTACTGAGATTTGGATTTCATAGAGAAAAAACAAATTTAATGATTTAAAAAAAATCGTTTGGCGTATCGCTTAAAAAAATTGTTGTTGAAGAAGTGACATTTAAAACCTAAAATTTTAATGTAATTAGATAAAAGTCTCTACAACATCTTTTCATATATTCTCTTAAAAGTATTATCCCCTACCCTTCGCAAAAAATTGTGGATTTTGGCAAAGCTGCGAATGCTTTGGATGGCATTGGCGAAAAATCATTATCAAATATTGATCTTTGGCGTGAATTCATCATCTATATCTATACTTATAATAAAGCTCAATGTGTGTGTGTGTGTTGGCGCTCTACAGGCCAAACCGTTTAATTTACAGGTACCAAATTTGGTACGTGTATACCTTGGAGGTCGGGAATGTGCACCTAAGGTCCCTTTTTTGGATTTTTAATTAGAATTTTAATTATTAATTAAAAACTAACTTCACCGCCAAAAAAATCTTCATTTCCTAACGCCAAATGAGTAAGACTTCAGTTTTTCCCTCCACGCTAATGAGGTTAGGCGTAACATGTTTTCGAACGATTATTTCAAACGATTCTCTTTATTTTCTTAATGTTTGATGTATTTAAAATTAAATTAATCGATCTTTGTTAATTAATCGATCATTCAGATTTATTCTGAAGTACTTTTGAATTAAAATAAAACAGAATAAAGGAAATTAAAAAGTTCTAATTTGCATAGCGTTACCCCAACTGATGTAGAAAATTCACGCATTTGTATTACCATTACTGGCGTTGAAAATTCGCGCATGCGCATTGTTTTCTGATTGTTGACAACTATTTTCAGCGGATTTTCGGACTTGATTTAAATTATTTTTAATTTACTTGTATGCTTTTGTAATTGAATTGTATTTATGTTAGTTATATATTTTTTGTATATGCTTAGTTTTTACATAGCTTTTTAAAGTATTTTTTAAACCTGTTTTCGACCGATTATTTTAAACGATTCGTTTTATTTTCTTAGTGTTTGATGCATTTAAAATTAAACATTGTTAATTAATCGATCTGGTCATGATGAATCTGAGAAAATTTTGTTAACAAATTCTTGAAATATTACATAAATTAAGAAAGATATTCTTTAGTGCCCATAAAGTTTAAACGCTCAATGACTCAGTTTTCAGTAATCATGTTATATAAAAATAATGCTTTGTTTCAGTAAAAGATATTATTATATTAATTGAAGTTTAATCATTTCCACTTTAATTTAAAGCATTCATTCTACGGGAGCTAACAGAAAATTAGAGAGATACATATTACGTTATGGCTGAAGGCCTTTATAATATTATGGAGTGGATTATATGACTATTAAAATTAGAAGTTTTAAAATATTTTGATGAAGAAGCTATTAAAATAAAAGTTACATAAAATATATAATTATTAAAATTTAACGAGCATTAAACTTGGCGAATTTGTCTTTTAGATAAGTTATTCCCACCCGATTAAAATCGAAATTCGTCATAAAACTTGAGCTATCGAGTTTAAATGCTGGTGAAAGTACAGACTAAAGGAAAGTCATCCTCTTGATGGATTTGGTCCCAAATTTGACAGATGTCTACAAATTTTATACATATTATTCTCTTTGTTTTGTAGTTATCGAGTTTAATTATATTCGGACAGCCAAACTTCCTCTGAATGGATTTTGCTGAAAATTTGATAGATATCTACAAGTCCATAGACCAAATTTCATCGGTCTTAACCAAAGATTTTTTTTGAATATTTGTCAAACAAGCAGGCCTAATGCCAAAAATGTGTTTTTCGAATTAGAAGTTTAAAACAGAAAGATTTGTCAAAATCTCGAGTTCAAATTTTTTTGAAGATTACTATACTTTATACCAAGTATATTCTAAAATAAAATGAAACCAATCCCTTAAAAATGTAACTATATTTTAGCACGAATTTTCAGTGTAGAAAACCTCTAGTATATTTTTAATTATTAAAATGTTGTAATTATTCGACATTAAAACATTATAAAATCTGCAAATTATCAAATATATTTAGCTTCACTTTCGATTTGCCATGCATACAAATATAACTGGAATCATTTAATATATAACTCTGCTTATACACATATATATTACGTATATAATACACACACACACACACACATATATATAACACTGTATTGTATATATACTGTATAATACACATACTATTTATAATGAAATATTTTTCGAATAGAATTCTGAATTGCGTGTCGCCATCTGTTGACTATTTCAGACTTCAGAAATTATTACGAAAAGAGTTTAAGTTGTAAACAAAGGAAGATCTTAAACAAAATCCATTCTGACTTTTGACGCGTGTTTTGGGAATCCCATATTTGAATTGTCAAAACCGTTATTGAATATTAAGTATTTTTTAATCAAATCATCTTTAAAAATAAAGAAGTTTTGTAAAAATCCATCCTTTAACGAAAAAAAATTTTATTCCTTGCAACATTTTTATATTTGTATAGTAGTTTCAAACAGTTTTCTTTACAAAAAATTACCTCTTAATTCCACTCAAACGATTTTAAATAACAGTAAAAATTATTTTTTCTGCATGTTGTTCAACAATTTATACCACAGAGAAAGAGATCTCCTTCTCTGTGATTTATAATAAATCTCTTTACTAGAAGAATTCGGAATAGTATTTGGATGATTCGAATTATTATAGTTTGGAAAATTACAAGAGTTTGATAAAAAATGTTATATCTATATACACTTTTTATACGAAAGATACTGGAATCCTATTTGAAAAATAAGGAATATCATGTCAATATTTATTAGTTGTTTAGATTATGTATAAGTTGATTATACTTGCTGTTGCAGGGAATAAAATTATTTTTATGCATTTTATTACTGAATATGATATTTGATTTATTATTATAAAAATTTTATTAAAGCATCTTTCATATTTCATAATCTGAGAGCAAAATTTGAAGAATTTATAACATAAAGAAAATTATAGTAACTAAATGCAATTGCAATACAATAGCTTGATGCAAAAATTCTTTTATATAAATACTTATAATACGCAGAATCTTTTTATCGTCTGCAATTTTATCTTTAATTAAAATGAGAAATATGTCGAAATATAAAATTGTATAATGTTGCATTATACAATTTTAATATTTCATAGCTTCTCAAAAAATTATAAACAATTGCAAATGATTTATAAAAACAATTTTAAAATTTCGGCTTGTTATTCATTGAGATTCAAAAACATGAATTTTAATTGCATCAATCTGTTACAAATAACTGTTGATGGAAAGTAAAGAATATGTGTACTTCGAAATAAAAAAGTGATTCGGAAGTGCAACTCCTATTTCGGAGTTGAAGTTCAAAGAAAGCAATTTTTTTAAATTTTAATTTTAACACTGGCATAAGTACGCGATTGAATAAATTAGTTTGAATTTAACCATTCCACGGGTTGGTAATCAGTTCATTTTCTGTTGCATCCCGCAGTTTAGAATGTTTATTTTCACTATTACAGATTTTTTTTTATATTATATTATTACCCTGTAATATATAGTATCAGTTCACTTTCTTTGAAAAATATTTGAAATTATTTGCAAACATCGCATCTAAGTGATTTTAAAGAATTACGCAGCCAGAGGGTCAACCGCATGCATTCCTCCCCCCCCCCGCTCTATTTACTTTCTTATATATGTAGAATATAGAGAGTATAGTAATCGACAAAAATTCGAACTCGAAATTTTCACAAATTTCCAAGTTTTAGACCTCCCTTAGTTCGAAAAGCACAATTTTGGAAAATGTCCGTCTTTCTATCTGTGACAAGGATAACTCACAAACGGTTTGAGCTAGATGGTTGAAATTTGATATACTGTCTTTACACCAAATTAGCAGATTTCTTTCAAATTTTGTTTAAAAAAATGTCTCAACATCCTACCATCCATGAAGGAGCTAAAAAGCATTGCAATTTCTTGGAACTTTTTTTTTCTTCTTGAAATATTGTATATCGTAAGGGAACATAAAATGCACCTGTAAATTGCATTTTCGGTTAATGACTTTTAAAACTTTATTCTAAATTCTAAATTAATTAATAAATTACGCGCAATTATACTGTCTTTTTTTCTATTAATATATTTATGATAATTGTAAAGAAAATAAATTGTAAAGTTTTTTTCAAAATATATTACCATACATTATTAACTAGTAAAACGATAAATTGTACTTTTGTCGTGGCTTCTATGTCTGAAAGATGATAATGCATTACAGATTAAGCACTGATGAAAATAACTTTTCCAGATTACATTTTGACAAAAATAAATTTCAATTAAGATCACCATAAAAAAATTAGAATTGGAATTACTATACCAATTTTAATTCCACATTATCAAACCAATTCAATTCCACATTACATTATCGGGAATACGTTCCCCCAAACATTATGGCATCCCCTAAATATTATCGTATATTCCGACAAAGGATGTTATTACCCCCACCACCAACATAATGGCAATAGACACTAGGAAAGATAGTTAATGCCATGAGTACTCAGATTTTTATTTTCAAAGTTCAGCATACGAGAGTTTTGTGCTTCGTAGTATAATAAAGAGGAACGAATACGTATTACAGATGACACTTTCCGCCTGATTGAAACCAAAATTTGAGGCAGAACTACACTTCTAATAAAGAGACTGTACATCAAATTTCATTTATCTAAGGTCGCTGGGTTTGAGTTATCATGTTTACATACATGTAAATGTACACACCGGCAGAAGGAAAAGCAGTTAATAGTTTGGTTAATACATTCGATATACTCTTTAGAAACTAAAACTGTGTACCAAAATTTACTTATCTAGCATTTTGTATTTTGTATTGTCGTAGTAATTTGCACTTGGACAGAATGAGAAATAGTTTCTGTGAGTGGATTCATGTGACAGAAATTCACAAATTTGTTATGAAGACTACACACCAACTTTCCTTCATCTAGCTCAATGTGTTTTTGAGTTATCACTTTCATAGGCAGGCATAGGCTCATGGAAATCTCAAGTTCACAACTTTTTGATGATTACAAAGCTTTCTTTCTCTTTGTATACTACTTATGTGAGAAAGTAAAAACACTGTCAACTTATCAACATTAAAGAGTAAATAAAAGATTCAGTTATTTAGACAAGAAATTGCCGTTTAATCGCAATATTTTTGTAAAATATTATCCACGAAAATAAATTTTGCTCTATTTTAAAATTCAAAACAATGCATTTTTGTTGATATTTTGTTGTAAATATGTTCCGCTAATTTTAAAATGCATTCAAAAATATTTTTTTAATGATTTGCATAAATTCTTTTCACGGATATATTGGAAATCAAATTTATTCGTTAATCACATTACTTTTTCCCATTGTATACACTAACTTCAAAGTAGATTTTCACTTACTGTAATTTTTTTTTAATATTAATACTCTTTTTTTTTCAAAAAAAAAAGATTCAAGCTTATTAAATATAATTATTTCTTTTTCCATTTGATAAGTTTTTCTAAACGAAATATCTTCTCTTATCAGCTTCTTATATTTTTTTATATATAATATTTTATATACAGTGGCTCCCAAAAGTGTTCGTACACCAACTAGAATCAATTAAAAACCTCATTATTTACCATTATATATTCTTATTTTTACATGAAAATTTTACATAGCATATTTTTACATAGCTTATTTTACATAGCATATTTTTACAGTTCTTAGTAAAGCAGTGAAGAATAAATTTAATTACGATGCAAATTATTTTTTTTAAAAATGACAATAAATAAAATTGCACAAAAATAGGACACAAAAGTGATCATACACTTTAAAAAAACATCACTAAATATGAAATTTTCTAAATTTTTATAAATGTTTAGTATTTAGTAGGATATCCTTTATTCTTTATAACAGCTTTTAAATGTTTGGGCATAGATTTAACTAAACGGTCGGTTACTTCTGCACCGATCTTGTTCCATTCTTCGATCATTACTGCTTTTAGTTGAAATTTCGATTTAATGTCGTGACTTCTTATTCGCACCTCTAATTCTTTCCAAATATGTTCTATAGGGTTTAAATCCGGTGACTGAGCTGGTGTTTTAAGGGTTTGAGGACAATGATAGAGGCTAAAAAGACGAACATTCATGGCCGTGTGCTTAGGATCGTTGTCTTGGTAATACACAAAGTTGTTTAAAATGCCCATTTTTTGTGCTGACACTTTTAAATTATTATTGAGAATATTTATATAAACTCTATGATCCATTATACCATCAATGAATACTAAATTGCCTACTCCAGCCGCTAACATACACCCCCAAACCATGACACCTCCACCGCCATGTTTTACTGTTCCAACTAAATTCTTGGGATTAAGTTCTTCGTTTTATTTTCTCCATACAATGATTCTGCCATCCGAACCAAAGATGTTAAACTTACTTTCATCTGCAAATAAGACACGATTCCAATAGCTCTCTGGCTGGTTTATCATAGATTTGGCAAATTTAAGCCTAGCAATTCTGTTCTTCTGACTTACAAAGAATTTTCTTCGTGCAGAGCGGCCATGTATACCAGCATTCCGAAGAATTCTACGAATAGTTTCACAGGAAACAGAAGTTCCATTTGATTCATTATATTGTGAAGTAAACTTTATTGCACTCAGACGTGGACTTTTTTAGAAATTTACTCACAATATTTCTTTGACTTCTAGCTGACAGAATTTGAGGGCGACCATTACGAGGTTTGTTTGCAATCCTTTTCCCCTTTCTGTAACGTTTTATTATGCTTTGCACCTTTGAATGAGGTAGATTAGTTATAGTTGCAATGCCTATAATTAATTTTCGAGCTTTAAAATGAAATATAATTAATTTTCGTACGTCTAAACTCGTTTCTTTACGAATCCGCGTCATATCTAAGAATAAAGTAAATAGAATAAATAACTGTGATATTAAATACTGAAATCAAACGATTTTAGTGTATTTTTCAATTAGAAGAAAAATAAGCCGCAAAAGATATTTTTATGATGAATTTAAATAAATAATGTTTGGATGTACGAAGACTTTTGTGTTCTAATTTTGTGACATTTTTTATTTATTTATTTTTTAGAACAATACTACTTGATTTTTTATAAAAATATTTGTTCAGTTTTATTAAGAACTATTTAAAGATGCTAATTTAAAAAAAACCAACTAATAAAATGCTTTATTAAGAAGTATAGAACACAATTTCTACAAATTTCTTTAGTGTACGAACACTTTTGGGAGCCACTGTATTTATATTCATATTTTTACAGTGTGATAAAGGATATAAGCATTGCTTTCTAACTCTAGATTTTTAATTTCGTTTTAATTTTGCAAACACCAAGTTTCTTTTCCTTCAAACATTTTGATAAAAAAAAAGCACTTTACTTTTCACAGATTTTATTACTTAGAAATTTCTTCCAATTATCTGTTTTCAAACGATATTTTAAATATTTTTATTATTTCTATTGTTGGAAATTTAGTTTTCTTTTCTGGTTTTTAAAAAACAACATCATTAATTAAAAAAATATTTTGATCTTCTAAACAGTATGTATTTATATACAATATTAGAAAATATTTGAAACATCTTCATTCTTTAAAAT
>JAPMOR010095587.1:15562-43091 GCA_026543865.1 Argiope aurantia | reverse complement strand
GTAATTAAATTGACTGTGCGTAGACATTTATCTCAAAATGCTTAACATTGTGATACATTATTTCAAAAACAGGCTTAGAAAACGATATTTTGTTTTATATTAATCCTCTTTTTTGACTCTTAATAAACAAAGGTAGAATTTTAAATAATTATGCATTCAATGCAAACTGTTTAATTCTCAAGAAAGCTATGAGTAAACATCCAAAGCAAACAAATAAACCATCAAATGGTGATAAAATTATTTGCTTTCTAACATCTAACATATTTTTCTATGTCGTACATGATCAGAAATACTTTAATTAAGAACGCCTTTCTGAATATTAGAACAATCTGTCTTTAAAAGAAATTGATAATCGACAAATAGATCATTTTTCTATAATGTTGCATCTTTGAATATGACTGTTCTATATAGGAAGAATGACGAGGTTCGATAAAAAAATTCCAGAAATTTGTTTTTAGAAATTTAAAGATTTCAGGTCTTCTTAATTTGAACACTTGACAAAATTTCTCGGATTTTAATCTTTCTCAATAAATAATTCCCCTGATTTCAGCCTATCTCTTTTTCTTTTCTTCCAATACAATAGCTACAGATTAATAGGATTACTTCGGGATTTAAGAATTCCGATAACAGTTATCGATTGATAAAAATAACCGAAATAGGTACCATTGGTATTATCAACTATACATTTATCTCATTGAAGAAAAACACACTTACATCAGGGTTAGCTGTAATTTAAATAAAAAATAACAATGGAAAAAATTTATTAATTATTGTTTGTCGGCAGTTATTTCTCAATAATTCATTTATGTATTGTTTGTAATAGTATTGTTTTTTTGTTTTTTTTAAATTTGTTGATAGATGCTGCACTCAAAGCTTTAAAATGTCAATAGTTTATTTGCTTCGGTGTTCCTTGCAAGATTTTCTTCAAAACATTCGCAATCTTAGAAATCGTCAGCATTTATTGCTTGATCTTGCTTACAAAAAAGCTAACAATTTTTGAAAATTTTTGGCTGTAAAATTTTCAAATGTACCACAGTGTAATGTTGACTCATCTTAAATAAACTCTAATATGTGTTAAAAAATCTCAGTTTGTCTTTAATACTTTAATCAATTCTTTTATATTATACTCGGAGAGTGATCGATAAAGTCCTTTTAAGCTCTTTAAATTTAAAATGGCGTTTCGTATTGGCAGAAAAGTAATGTGAAGTTATAGTAAAGTGACTATGCTGAGTTTATTGAGACAGGTTACAGCACCCTTAGAGGCGAAATAAGAAAGTTACAAAATAATAATAATAATAATAATAATAATAAAAGGAAATCGACTAAAATATCCATTAGAAAAATGTACTCCATAAGAGTAAAAATACAAAAAAAAGTTTTATGGATTTTTTTTTCAACAAAATTGTTGTAAATATTTGCGATTACAATTATGAACTTTCCGTGACTTGAAAAGAGGTTCATATTAAAATTAGAAAATGTATTATCCGGTATTCCCTCCCACCTTCCCAAGTGCGTTATTCTGTTTTTTAAAAATTATTTTTGTTTCTTTTCCTCGTTGCTTAAATTTCGTTTTTTCGGTGGATAATTATGATAATATCGGAGAATACATTTTTCAGTTTAGGATATATCTGTAGTGATGAGTACACAAAAATGCGTGCCGGGATAGCGTAATTGGTAGGGCGTTAGTTTCGCGTCCTTTGGGTGCGAGTTCGAACCCCGGTGGTCTCTTTCTGTGTGTGTGTGTGTGTGTGTGTGTGTGGTGGCTGGCGCACGTTTAAATCTGTCGTGGTTGCAAAGTATTCTATGTCGAGAGTAATATTAATGGGGGTATTGGATCAGAAGTGAAAGTTCTGTAATTCAGGACAAAAATTACGATCTGTGGATGAGTGAACGAAATGCACGAATGAAGTCCGCTCCGTAAAGAGAGTTCTGATATGTGTGTAGCTAAGTCGTACTCTTAGCCCTAGATGGTATTACTGAAAAAACAAGCTAAGCACACTTGATTTAAAATCACCGACTTATAAAGTCAGTGGTCTTGTCTATGACAAGTGCTATTAGTAACAACAACAAAAAATACATTTAATATAATCGCAATGTACGCGAAATCGCAATAAAAAATGAATATATTGTTGTAAATATACTGAAAAATTTATTAAAAGCAGATAAAAACTGTCTGGAATTAAAAATAATAACATTGGAAGTGTCAAATTGTTATAATATAGTCGAATTTCAAAGTCATTAAGGCAAATGATAAAATTTTAATTTAAAATTTTGAAAAATTCTTTCTTAGAGAGTGTATACTGTCCAAAAGTATCTAATTTCTCTAATTCCAATGAACGGCCCTACAGAACGTTTTGAATGATATATATATATTTCATTAGGCATGTTGCAATTTACAACTAGTATTCCAGTCTATGCACATTATAATTTAACCTTCTTGGAATTGTGTCATTAATTTAGTCTATACACATTATAATTTAACCATTTTGAAGTTAGCTACTGAAAAACGCAAAACATGGGAGGATTTTAGAAAGATTTATTTTTTGGAAGATTTATCTGAAAACAAGATTTATTTTTTGGAAGAACATTTGGATCAAAATATGACTACATATTTTTTTTTCAGTCATCCAAAATATAGATAAAAAAAAATTCTATCAATATTATAATCTTGTAAACAATAGTTTTTCGTATATTTTCAAGTGCTGGATCTGCTTAAAGCTACTAAATTTTACAGCTCTAGCTTGATAATGGTTCTTATATTGTCAATAAAACTGAAGGAAAGAAATACGGAGAAAAACTCTTCACCCTTGCTCATGCATTTTAGTTAGCATAAATATTTTAGTATTGAAATATAAAACTTTATCATATAAAAATCACTGATATTTGAGACGCGATAATTACTAAAAGTAAGTACTTCAACTATACCTTTTAAAGTCGCAAAATTTGTTTTCAAACAGCACGTGTAGTTGCCCTGTCCGGCTTCCAAGTTAAATAAAAGGATAAAAGGTGAAAATTATCATCTTGTCTTTTAAATAAATGCCGACGATTAAAAACTTAAATAGTTTGTATATTATACTTTGTAATTTTTTTAGAATATTTGCGCCTGAATGTTTGTTTTGTGGAAATTATTGCTTATAATTAATTTTTTTTTTGATTTGTGTAGTAATCTAAGAAAAAAAAATTCTTATATTAAAATGTTTTGATTTTTCAAATTTTGAACCAAGTGCATGAAATTGATTGATATAATTGCTACCATAAACAGAGAAGATCATTAAAACTTTCGCATTATGAATATTGTTGAGAAATAAGTTTTCTTTAGCCAATTAATATATTTTTCCTTGCTTTTTTAATTAAAAGATATTTTTTCCTTTATTTCAGCATTTTTTGAGGGTATAAACACCTGCAGTTTATTAAATTACTTTCTTAATTTGCATAATGAAGAAAAAACAAGAAACCAAAGAACGCATCCATGTAAGTAACAATATGTATTCTTAAGAATTTTTGTTAACCATTTAATTCAGAAACATTAAAATAAGTGTTTTTTTAAAGTATAATATCTACATAAATGCGCTTAAAATTTACATGAAAAATTTCTTTATTCTTAAAATAACTACAGAATTGCTTTTTTTTTTTTCCCATCAAAACGCTATATGTAGCATTCTTGATTGTTCTGAAATTGTTTTAGAAAAGAAAATATAGTATGTTTTATTTCTTGGTTGAATTTCAGATGAAAATTACTGATTTTTTTAAAGAATTATATTTTAATTTTTGTAATTAATTATAGGTATCTGTTATTTAATTTTAGATAATAAATAATCTGTAATACTTCTTACTATTTCTGTATAATTGTTAAATTGTTTACATAATTGTTTAAGTTATTCTGCATTCTTCCTTTGTTAATTTGATTTTAGATATCCTCAAGTGTAAATTTTGGTATCAAAATTCTTTGTTAATGTAGAAAAAAAAATGCTATAATGTGCCCCAAAAACTAAGAAAATTTGTATCGTTATTCTGAACTACTGTTGCATGCTAGTAATATCATGCTGAGAAAGCATTATTTATTGTATAATCTGTATTTTTATGATACTGTATTGCTGTCATTTCTAAATAAAGGTTAAACAAATTCATAAAGTTTTAATCAAAAGCGAGATGTTTACATTAAATTTAAAACAAAAGTGGAATAAAATTGAAAATTAAATATTTTTGAAATACAAATTTATCTTAATTAGTTATAATGTGGCAGTGACTTCATCATTAAATAAATTATTGAAGGGATGATAACAAAAAATTATTGTATTCATTATTATAGAGTGATTTTTAAATATTTTACGAAAATAAAAGGCTGTAAAAATAAATTGTTATCACTGAAATTTTTTTTTTAAATTTTAAAAATGGTTTTTATGCACTTATATGCTATGAAATTAAATATAACAATCTTACTATATGAATTGCATGCACTGTGATGCTACTGTTCCTGGAAAATTTGGTGCTCATTTTTTGTCTGTTACATTAATCAAAATTAGATAACTATTTTATAGTAAAATCAAACTTACAGTAAAAAAAATAATAATATTTAATTTTATGGCTATTATATTTATAATTTAACTCTCTTGAAAGTCTTTTAATGTGGTCTTAATCTCAATCAAGTCTAATAATTTTTAGCAACAGATCCTTACTATCTGATGTAATGTTCAGGCAAATGCATTTCAGACTTGCCTTTCATATGAGCTCATTAATTTTCCCCCCATAAAACATGTTGTTTATGATTATAAAAGTGTTAATTGTTATCAAATATTGGGCTAATTATTTCAAATATCTATTCTATCCAAGATGAAACTTGGTTATAAATTAGTTTATAATACTGCTTTATATTAATAATTTTTAAGATAAAAATTAATGTTTTTTATTGTTAGAAAGTAGTGACCATTTGGGACAGGATGTCTGTATTCTAGACATTAAATGGGGATGGAGAATACACGAAAGGAATCATACTACAGGACATTGATTTCGTGTCACTAAGCCTAATTTTGAAGTAAATAAATAAAATCGTAAAAAAATAAAATAAAGTTTTAAGTCCAAATGTTGTAATTTTTGGAACCTATTTAAATTATTTGTTAGCTGTCACATACTTTAAAATTAGCATTTAGTAATCTTATTAAAATATCTTTATAAAATCTCATTTATGTTGTGAAATAATTTTCAGAAGCCCTATTCAGTTTTGGGTAAAAATACATTAATAAATTTTAAAATGAATATTAAAAAATTCAAAATTGCATTACAAAATAAGTAGAAGACAGACATGCAGTGAGCTCGATTTCAGATAAAATATCTGTATCAGAATCACTTAAAATTTCGGTTTGCTAATTCTTTAGACCATGAACTGCGCCACTAATTGCATTATTCATAATGCAAAACTTTCTTCCTCTGATAAATAATGTTTTCTTACCATAACAAATCAAATTCAAGGCATTCCAAAATTAAAAAAAGAGTATACATAACATATTTGAATGCTAGGCTAAATGCAACAGAACTGATGGTGAAACCCAAACAAGCCTTGCATAGTAGTAAAAAAAAAATGGAGTGAGACTAGAAGCACGAGAATGTTTCTATCACCCGGAAAGTTAATGAACCCAGCTCTGTTTATTTACATTACAATTACCCCCTCTCCCCACAACACTCGATGAATAAAATAACGAAGTGAGGCATAATATAAGGTAACTGGAGGTAAGGACTCTAAAACCACATCCATTTCATAAGTAATGGATACAAGGAGCCATCTAGTGACCTTTAAAAATCGTTCCAGTTTAAAATGCATATATACATCATCCGTCCCTTGAGCTCAACTTCCAGCAATGCACGGGTAGTGCATTGCTGTGAGAGACATTCGTAGTTCATGCATATATGACATGCCCATCACGAAACGGTTAGAGCAATAAGATATAAATAATGATTTTTAATTCAATTTTAATTTTATGTCCTACAAAATTATATAAGAAAGTATAATGGAAAAGAAAAGATTAAGTGCAAATTTAGAAATTCACAAAAATTATTCTTAGCTCAGGGAATGTTAGGACACAATATGCACATTTTTTACATTCAGCTCTGATGTCAAGATATGTCATCATGTCAAACAAATTCTTAAAACTGTCATTGATTCTTATGATCATTACAAACAGATTAGAAATAGTTAAAATTAAAAAAATAATAATAATACAGCATTTTAAATATATGAAATATAAAAAGGTTTTTTTCCAATAATTTTCATCTGTTCATATTTTAAAATATCAATACTTCATTCACGTATTTAAATTTTAGCATTTATACTTAAATATATGTAGGAATTTTATATTTATTACAAGGAATTTATTTTTTGAATATTTGAAATATTGCATTGATGTTTATTAGATGAGCGTCCTGTCTGGACTAGAATAAAACAATATAGAAGTCCTTGGGCAACCAATCAGAGCTTCCTTTCTCTTCCCCAACTTTCAAAATGAGATATTTTTGTTAAAGTTATTCAATCTTTTTTTGTTAGTTTAAAATAACAAATATTTAGACAGCTTCAAATAACAAAATACTTGCATCTGATTCACCTTCGTGAAAGGTAGTTTTAATGTTTTATATGCAAAAAAAAGTAAAAAAAATTATATTTTTGTTCTCTGTCATTACTGAAATATTTTAATGCAAAATTTTTGCTGCATAACTTGTCATTTAAACTACTGCAAAAAAAAAAAAAAAAAAAAAATACTTTGATAATTAAACATGAAAAAATTGTAAAAAAAAAAAAAAATTCCGAAAGATAATGTACTTAAATATAAATTTAGTTAAATTTAATTTGAATTTGAGTATATGGGAAATATAAACACAATAATTTACATGGTATAAAAAAAAACTAAAAATATGACAAAACAAATCTCATGGCCACCAAAAGTTGCAGAACCTTAAGCAGTAGTCTGTTTGATAATCTGGTCCTGCATCAGTGTTCTGAAGTTCTTAAACAGTTACCTAGGAGTACTTGATGGTAAAATCTACATTTCCTTTCTCTTAATATTTTGAACTCTTGTTAAAGTATGCATTCTAATTAAAATAAGTCTTAAAAGTGTGGAAAATTTCTTAAATTATCTGCTTATTTTATTTTTATTTCAAGCCC
Source organism: Argiope aurantia (assembly GCA_026543865.1). NCBI lineage: Eukaryota > Metazoa > Arthropoda > Arachnida > Araneae > Araneidae > Argiope > Argiope aurantia. The sequence continues at coordinate 35,941 of JAPMOR010095587.1, read as the reverse complement.
ATTTTGAGGAATTTATCTAAAAAATTATTTTTTTATTTTGACAGAAGAGAAAAAAGCAAAAGGTAGCAAAGGAAACAGAGAATTCTGATGTTATAAAAGCTGAAGTTTTAGATTTGAAGGTATGTTTATGTAGTAATATATCATAATATATGTTAGATCACCATTTTCTAAATGTTCTTGGAATATTTTAGTGTCTATATTCATTGAAGAAAACTGAAGCAACTTTTAATTTACTGAAAAACACAAAACTATTGATAAAAATTATTTGAAACATTTATTAAATTAATTTATAAGTTCTTTTGAAATAAAGTACTTGTGTTTTTTTTCTTGTTCTATGAAACATTGTATTAAATCCTGCATTCATTCTTTCACTTAATTATAAAATTTATTCATTCAAAATATGTACTCAAAGCTTCTTAAATTACAGTTTACAACTCTAAATGTTATTGTATATAATACTTTTGTAGTTGAAAAATTTATAAAATATTCATTAATTTTATGGAATTTCTTTATAAAAATATTTTTTTGTATGCTTTAAAACAGACTGTTAGGGAAGGTATGCTTCTTCTTGGTTGTGTGATTGAAATTCGATCAAATTGTTTTCTCATGTCTTTGCCTGGATGTCTTGTTGGAAGAGTTCCTTTAGCACATATCTCAAATAAATTCACAGAAATCATCAGAAGTTCTCAAGAAGAAGAGGGCCAAGAGGAAGAAATCGAAGTATATAATTTTTTTATAAATATTGTTTAAAAATATTTTTACTTCTCATTTTGCTGTGATTTATTTTGTGCTATTTTTAGACATTTTTGTTGGTCTCTTTATTTATAAAGCAATTTTTTATTATTTATTTTTTCATCTAAATTTTAAAATATTTTTATAAAATGCAGATTAATTTATTTATTTTGCATTTGTATTCTTTAATCACAGTTTCAAAAAATGGTGCATTAACATGTTTAAAAAACATTTAATATATTTTTAAGTTGATATTTGGGTATTCTTGCATTAGCTTAACAGCAACCAAAATATTAATCCAATATATCAAATGCAGCAACTGTGTGCTGTAAAACATTCAATATTGCAGTAAAGGTTCTTGGCTAATCACATATGTTTTAGTAGAGAATGCTCTAATCAGAAAGTGACATTTATGTTTGTGTCTGTCAACTATTAATTTAATTTAAAAAATTAGATTTATTTATTCTTATTTTTTAACAAATTTTTCTTTCACATTCTAGGCAGATTTGCATTCAGTTATTGAATTAGGTGCTGTATACCCTTGTAAAATCCTTAATATATCTCAGGAAGAGAGAAGGAAGCCATCTATTATATTATCTATCAATCCACAAGATGTAAATGCTGAACTGCGATTATCTTCTCTGTTTTTGAAAATGGTAAGTTTTTTCTCGTTTTGTTGATGAAACTTACATGTATTTTTCTTGCTTATGAATGTATTTGAAATCGAAAGAATACTGGAATTTTTATTGCATAGTTCTTTTAATTTATCAGGAAATTGTTAAATGATCATACTTGTAATAAAAACTGAAATCTGTTTTTAATGCTTAATTTTCTTATTAATTACTTTTTCTTTGGTGCTTATTGTTTTCTGATCAGTCTTTTATAATGGATTTTTTAATTAAATAATTTTTTATCAGTATTTTTTGAAATTTAGACTTTTTCTTAAAAATGAAATTTGATTCTTCTAGAGTTTTGAATCTTAAGCATTTATAAAAATTTATTTTAAAGTGTGTGGTTTAATGCATTCCATGTTATAGTGCAGGTTATAGTGCATTTCATTAAATAGAAAATTTTTGCCAGAATAGAAATAGTTGCCATTAGTCTTTATTCTGTTTCTGTTGATGGTTTGAGTGCTTGTGTATTTCTGGTTCTACTGTATAACAGTAATGCTAGGATGGATTTCATATCTAGAACATTAAATTGTGTAGCTTAAAATTTATTACACAATTATAATCTAAGAATGGAACTCTAAACATCTATTACCTGAATGAAAATAATTTTGAACTCTTGATTTACAATACTGGATTCTCTCCTTTTCATTGTATTATTTATATATATGTACTATGTTAAGGTAATCAAAGTAAAACATTTTAGAATAAAAATTTCAGAATAATTGTAAAATAGTATTTTTCTTTTGTATGTTTTTATTGTTGCACCAATAAGCAATAGTATAATCATGCTTTCTCAGACTCAAATAATCAAATATGATATTTTAGGTTATTAATTATACATATGTCTATTATTCTTATTTTACCTTGTTTAATAACATCTTTGTATAAGTAACTTATTAATTCAGTACTGATTGGATATAATATAAAATTTTAACATTCCCCCCCTCTTCTATCTGTTAGTTAAAGTGGACTTGAAAATAAGCAACAATAGACAGAAACATGAAATTTTATTTTTATCTTTTCAGCACCAAAATATTTGTTTATATTCAATGAAAATAGTGTTATATGATATATTGTTCAATAAAATAAGTATTTCTAAGTCCTAGAGAGAAAAAAACAAAACATATTTTAATTTTTAATTACTTTTCTGAAAATGATATTGTAATTAGATTTTAATATCTTTGAAATGTTCCTGGTGTCTTAATTTTTGAATGAATTGAATATAATTGATAATAAAGATTTTGGTTGAACATTAAAAGAAAATAGGGTTTGCATTTTATATTTCAAGTTTTTTTTATTAGTTAAAAGTCAATTTTAGTACCAAAAACATAAAATTCTTATAAAAATTCAGTAAGTGTGCATAAAAATATTTCTAAAAAAATTAGCATTTCATAGGATTTACAAAATCATACACAGGTTTATTCCAAATAAATTTATGTTGGGTAATAAAGAAAAAGTAAGAGAAAAATTAAAAATTGAGTTTTCTGAAATGTTTTGAAATTTAAAAAAATTATGTCTTTTAATTTTAAAAAAATAATATTTCATTTTAAAAAGAAATTTGACTTATTTATGTTTTAATACATACGTATAAAAATTTTCATTAAGTTAAGTAAATAATCCACAAAAATGCCTAATAGTGTCCACTGTTTCCTTAAAAATACATGCTAAAAGTAATAACTTTGAGTTTTAAAAATTAAGACATGAAATATGTTTGAAAACTTTAAATTCTTAAATTATATTTCATGTTGGTTTTATCTTTTAAGGTTCTACATGCTGCTGTACAAAGTATTGAAGATCATGGTTATGTTATGGATATTGGTGTGAAAGGTTCCCAAGGATTTCTTCCTTTTAGTGCTTCCAGTGGTCAAAGGAATTTAGTTCCTGGTCAAATAATTCCTACTTCTGTTAGAAAACTACCATCCCAAAAGGGTGGAAATGTGGTGTGGCTGTCTGAACTTAGCTTTAATGACCAATTTCCAGAAGTAGGAGGGGGAAAAAAACCCTTATTATTTAAGTTTTAGTTTTTGAAAGAAATTATCTTTTTTAAATCAAAGTTTTGCTGTTGTCATCTTTTTTGTATATAAATATTAAATGCATTACTTATCTTATGAAAATGTTTGATTGAAATTATCACAGATTATAGAATTAATTTAGTGTTGTATTATGAACTGAATTTGCATTTAATGTTATGGCAATTTAACAGCATTCAGTTGAATTAGAATTTGAAGTATGCACCTTAATCTTTTTACTATGTCCTCTACTGTCTAATTAGACAATATTTGCTATTTTGGAAGAGTATAATAATAATTCAATAAGAATTCAAGAGATCAGATATTCATACATTCCATGTTAATTTTGTATTGATGTAATAATGTCTGTGATTGCCTGAACTTTAATTCAATCCTTCATTTCTGAATTAGCAATGTCACCTTTCTTAATTTTTCAAATTTGAAAAAAAAAAAAAATCAACCAATAATGAATATTAAAGATTTTTTTTTTGTAATTTATATGATTATGCTATCTCATATTTGAATTCTTAACGATTAAGCAAGAATTAGAAGTATTTCTGATAAAAATTAGAAATATAGATTATTGGTTATGAGAAATTCAGTTATTAATTTCACCAGTTAAATTTGCTAAACTGATAGGCGCTATTAGCCATTAAGTGGTTATTTGGAAATATTATTAAATGAATAAAAATGATCAGGCACCGTAGTTAAAGGGTAAGCATGTCTTGACTATGAGGAACTCTTAGCGCTGAGAATATGGTTAATGAGATGTGAAGGTCATAAATGCTCTGTTCAGCTCAATAAAATACCCCTGAAAGTTACCCCAGAAACATCAAACAATAAATTACCCAAAACCTGGCATATATTTTTGTTTAAACAAAGTGAATAAATTTTATTTTGCTGTTTATATAGCATTTTAATCATGTTATTATGTTGAAAATTTTTATGTTTCATATTAAATTCATGTTTTTTTAAACATTTTTTTTTATTATTTTGTCTTTTAGGTTGAAGATGAGAGCTTAAAACTGACATCTCTCTTACCAGGGACTAATGTGGCAACTTACATTACTGAAGTATGTCTCCTCTCTGCAAAATTGTAATTTTTATTTGAGTAAAATAGTTTTTTTTAGCAAATAATAGATGTATTTTTAATATAATTTTGAATTTAATTCTTTAATTTTTTTTAGATAAAAAGCTCATTTCTTTATGGCAAGTGTATGGATTTTAATGCATGCACTAATGCAATGTCACTTGGAAATCTAAGTATAACTGAAGCCTGTAAGGTAGGTTGCTGTACATTTTCCTCATTATTTTTTATTAAAAAAATTGCAGTTTTCTTTTGTTTTTATCCTTATTATAATGCAAAAAAAAAAAAAAATCCTATAACTTATTTTTTAAAAATGCATTTATGTCATACTAATCACCTAACTGATTTGCCAATAATATTGGTTAAATTTGGTTTCATACAAATAACTTTAGATATGCCATGTCTGAGATTGTACCAAATTATCCAACTTTAAAGCTGTGTTATTTTAATTTTCTTACTTATATTTTGTGTTTGTGTACATGAACCCTTTCAATGGAGTCAATCCCATGGCATTATTAAAAAGATAATTGAGCAGTTCATCTATCTTCCGAATTTTATAATATTATATTTTTACTTTTTCATTTGTTTTGTGAAATACAGATATTAAATAATCCTTCTTCCTTAGTTTCCAACAATGGAAGAATGCAATTAAATATTCGGTGAAACAATAAAAACAGTTTGAAATTTAAGATTACAATGCAATCAGTTGTTGGAAATAAGGCAAAAAAATTATTTTTAAAAATTATTCAATTTTGTCAAAAGTTCCTGCAATTATTTAATTGGTATCATTTAAAAAATAATTTTTTACATTTTAAAATGATGTAAAATTCATTTTTGTGTGGTAATATTTTTGGAAGTTATTGCAGAAAAATGTCAAAACTTTATTTAATTTTTAAGTAATTAAATTTTAAAAAATTGTTTGGCGATGTACATTTCCATCTTCCAAAACTTATTGGTAGCTGCAAGTCAAAAGCCTGATATGTAGAGTACCAACACGCTTACACACATATTCAGCTTTATTATTAATAGACAAGTATGCTTTTTTTTTTTTCTTGAAGTTCAAGATAGTTTGATTGGAAATAAAAAGATGACTCTATATTAGCATTTTTAATTTATAGAAATGTAATTAAAATCTCCCAATCCTTATTCAACTGTACATTTTATGTAATTCTGAAATATCTTGCATTTTTGAGCTCATTAAAGAAAATTGTCTGAATATTTTTTTATATATTTAAGCAAAATTTATCTTTTTTGGAGGGACATGAGTTGTTTAATTACTTAAAAGAATTTCTTTGCTTATAAAATTTTCTATTGACATTTCAGGTCTCTGGAACAATTTTGTATATTCATCCAGTCACCCATATGATTTATTTATTATTAGGGCCAAAACCTACACCAAAGTCATTTAAGAATTTTTTTAAAGTAAAGAAGTTTGATATTTTGAAAAATGTAAAATATCAACATACTTGGCATCACAGATTATTTTTTAAAGCCCATCATGGCACCACAGGCTTTGTGAAAGTAAGTTTAAAATGTTTCTTGCAAGTTATTTTGATAATATATTTTACAATTTACATTTTTCTATAATTTGATTTCATGAAATTTTCAATTACAAAATTGAGGGGGGGGGACGAGCAGTGGATATTATCTTTCATTCTAATTTGAGATTCTGGGCATCCATTATGTTTAGAATTGTAAAGCATTCATAATTTAATAACTTAATTGTCTTCTACTTAATTATGATGAAAGTAAGAAAACCTAATGCAACAAAACTTGTTTGGATTAAATTGAGAAAAAAATAATCATATGAAAAAAAAATGAAATTTAATTTTAAAAATGAATTTTTGTTGAAATTTTAAAATTCTGATTTGTACTAAGATGGGAGTTTTAAGAAAAATCTAATGCAAATAGAATGCAATTTATTTATTCTCTTCTTTCCTTGCATTTTTAAAGGAATTGATACATTGTTATTCTTTATTATGATTAATTTGTAAATTATTGTCCTATCTTTATGTAAGTGGGGATGGTCAAAAAATAATTTAAAAATAAGCAATAGAAGATTTAAAAAGTCTTATTCAAGTTTATACATTGCTTTTATTTATTAAATAATTTCCATTGAAATAATGCCAGATAAAATATTGTTTGGAAATGATATGCATTAGAATTTATTTTATTGTTATTATTTTTTACATAAAGAAGATCTTATTAAAAGAATAAAAATAAGTATCAATTGTAATATATTCACTTATTAATAATTGCAATATTTATCTAATTACTAAATTCATGTTAGTACTCTTTAAAACTCTAATTAGTATCAATTTTTGAAATGACTTTAATTTCCACAAATAAAGTATTATCAAGTATCAATACCTATGTTGTATATTAATTATTGAATAATTAAAAATTATTATATGTCTGAAATTGATATTATATCTTTTATTTAGCAAAATGAAATTGAGAAAACTGACATATCTGCAGATTCTTTGTTGAAAAATCCAGTTGTTTCAATGTAAGTTTTTTTTAAAATCTTAATAATAATTTTAGCTCCTTAAATATTCCTACTAACATATAAAAATTATTATCTTTATTGATATTTTTAAGAGTATAAGATGTATGGAATATTTTGACATAAACTTTTTTAATAATTTTTTTAGATTGTCATATAGTTATTTTAGCCATTTTCAACTATCTTGGTATGTTACTCTCCTTTGTAACTTTTCAGTAGAATATAAATATTTCTATCTAGTTGCCTTTGGTGACCAGCTGGTTAGTCAGGGATATTGGTTTTATTTAATATTGATTTATTCTATCAAATTGTTTAGATATAATTTTATGGTCATGATTCTGCCAAATTGTTTGATATTAAAGCCATATTATTTAATTATCTTATTTAAAAATGCAAATATCCAATTCATCTTCTAAATTTCACAGCACTGAAACTTTATTTTTATTTTCTAGTAAACTGCATAAATATTAAGCAAAATCCTTCTTCAGCTTTCAACAGTGAAAGAGAAAATCAAACAATTAAATATTTGGTGAATCAAGGAAAATGGCTTGAATTTTAGATCAACAATGTGATCTGCTGTTGGGGGGAAAAAAATCTAAAAAAATTGCTGAAATTCATGACAAGTTTGCATGATTATTAAATTGGTATAATTAAAGAGGCATTAAAATTTTTGTTGAAATGATGTAAAATTTATTTTTGTAGTGTTATATTTTTACAAGTAAATATTGAAAAATCACTACATTTTTAATTAAGACTCTAATAAAAATTTCAAAAAAATTTGATTTGAAATGCATATTTCCATCCTCCAAGATATATATAGGCCAGATTATGTAGCAATATGTCAAATGGTCTTATCTGTAGAATGCTAATACTTTCACATGTTCATCTTTTTAGTAGTAGCGATAGAGATTTCTTTATTACACATGGAATGTTTTTAAAGTTACTTCATCATTTTTATTTTGGCCTTTTTTTAATTGTTGAAATGAAATTGTTCATAATTTTTTTCTCTCTTTTGCTAGATGAAATTTTTATATTGCTGTTTTAATTAGTTAACTTTCATTTACATATTTTATCAATATATGAATATTTTATTTTATATAAATAGAAAAAATATATACAAAGTGAATAGGCTTTATTGTTTATTAGAATTTTTCTTTGCTTCTTTTACCTTTTTATTAATAGAATATTAAAATATCCTGTATGATTTCGAGATTCTTTATTGTACTTTTACTGCCTTCACTTATTTACTTAAAAGATTTGAGATTAAAAATTTCTTTTTATTTTGGAACTATATTGGTTTATTAAATTTATTTTTGCATTGTGTACACTATATCTGTTTATATATTATAATACATAAAATAAAATAAATGCTTTAAAAATATGGTTTAGGAGACTTATTAAAAAAAATCTGAACAATTTAGATGTGAAGTGTTCTGTTTATTTTGAAATTTAATCATATGTTTGTTGGATTTAAAACGATGTATATTGTTTATTCATTCGAAATATTTGTTTACTTGTTAAAGTTATTATTATCTTTTTTATCATATTTAAAATTAAAACTATTCAGTGTCTATTTATGAAAATTGTTTAATTTTAAAAGTAAATCTTTTTAAATGCCATTTTTAGCCTGGAATCTCATTTTTGTTGGGTCCTTATTTTCAGATCTAATTTTTTCTTATATAATTTTTATTGTGGCTATATCAACCTAAAAAATCATCAAAATCGTTATTATAAAAATCATTATAGAAATTATATATATTAGAAAATCTTTCTCTGTATGCAAATGAAAATACTTGATATATATTCAAATGTGATGACTCAAGCATTATTTTTTTGAGCTAGTATGATATAAAATTCCTTCAAGACTTTTCAGTGTCTATACTTGCAGAGCTTTGTTCTGTTCCACAACATCTTTTAAACATACTTTTATATCACTTTTATATTATGCTACTTTTGAAAGATGAAACTGCTGCTTGCACTATACTATCTTTACATTCTCATTTATATATTAGGATATATGATGAACTATTTTAAAGCATAATACAGACCTGTCATTTTTAACTCACTTTACATAGCATTGTTTTTAATTTTTTCTATCAAAATATCTTGTGTTCTGAATTAAAGATAAAAGTTATCATAAATTCCTTCCCTTCCTCATTTCTTCTCTTTTTAAAAGCTCTTTAGTCTAACTCCACATTTTCATTTTAATAGTGGTTTTAAAATTGAAATTGTTCTCTCATTTTTTGCTTTATATGGTAATGGCAAATCAGGCAGTTTATGTGAATCTTAACAATTTAAATTGCTTGTTTTAATAAAGATATAAGGTTAAAATAGAAGAATTATTTGAATCTGGATTTTATGGTTGCAGTGGCTTACATTTAACTTATTTATATATATTTATTTTTGTGTTCTTTTATTCATTCCTTAGTAGTGAATTAAAAATTAAAATTGATGGATAAATTCATAATAATATTTATCTTGTAATCTCTTTTATTTCTATTTCTATTGATGTTGTTAAGTCAAAATTTTATTCTATTATAGAATAATTTTTAATTGATTTCAGGGCTCGAGTGATGTTTCTTCATTACATGGATAAACTTGTTCATTTGTCTGTCAACAAGTGAGTCTTTGAAGTTAATTTTTGATATGATAGAGTAAGATAATAGGAGGCTTTTATTCATTTGATAAAATATCTTTTATAGCCAACCGAGTTATTAGTAAAACTTTAGTTTTTAATTTAGCATATTTTTAGTTTTTGTATTAAATTGCAAGTTGTTGTAAATCCATTCATTACTTAAATAATTTTCATTAGTAAATATATAGTAATTTCATAGATTGATGCTCACATGATATGTTGAATAAATGTTTCTTCATAATAACAATAAATAGAAGTTTTTAATTGTGAGTAAGGCACATAAATCTTTTAGTAAACTAAACTAACAGTTCACTCTCTCTTTTATTTTCTTGCATATAAAATATAGAGAAACCATTGAAATCATCAAAAATTTGAACTTAAGATTTTGTCAAATCTCCATGCTTCAGACCTCCCTGAGTTTCAAATGCACATTTTTAGTATTATATCTGTCAACAACTCAAATATACTTTAAGCTAGATGGTGGAAATTTGATATATGGTCTTTATTCCAAATTTGAAGATTTCTATCAAATTTTGAGTGAAATCCATTCTGAGGAAATTTGTCTATCTATCTGAATATAATTTAACACAATAACTACAAAACAAAGAGAGCTTGATAAAATTTGGTACTCAGATTTTATTTCTTTGAAATGTAACTACTTATCAAATAGGACTAGATCCATCAAAAGAATTAGTCTTAGAAGTGTGGTAGAAACATGATAATTCAAAGCTACAATGATTTAAATATATGAAATTTTGTATATGATTTTAGGGCTACTGTTATTGCTCTTTATCAAATTTTGGTTTCAGTAGGTTGGAAAAAGTGTGTCTGAAATACAAATTCGATTATTAGGTATAAACTGCATGGCAATAATAATAATAAAAAAAACACCCAGAAGCACTCAATAGATTTAGTAAAATGCTACTTATGCTACTATTTACATTTTGTAACTCTTGTTTTTCAGTATCAAACAAAGGATTTATGACCTTAACCTAGGTCTACAAATTTATGTAGGAGAGGGGTATAGAGTGTACATGAAAATGTTTAACACCACTACCAGTAGTTGCGTTCATTCTAAAACTATTATTTGATATTTATTAACTTTACATTACATTTATTTTAAAATTCTTGAATGTATCTGTTCTTTGTTAAGTTACAAAATTTCAATCACTTGATAAAAGTAAAACTTATCTACTTTGAAAAATAATTATTGAAGCTTAAAATAATTGATTTATTGAATCAAAAAAATATTTTATGGTCTCCTTATTCTAATGAATAACACCCTGCCAAAGTGATCATGTTCTAAATCCTTGTATGGGAAATTAAATTAGATGACACTGCAATAAAATTCAAGATGGGCAAATAGCTTTAATATTTTCATTTCAACATTTTGTTTGAATATTGTTATTATTTTGAAACTCATCATTTGAATTTTAATCGTCAGTTTCAGTTAAGATAAGACCATTGTGATCTGGTAACAGGAACTGCGGAACTAAAGAGTTACAAGTTCTAAATTCAATCTTGCTGCATAGTCATTGTATCCACAGATCTGCTTTATGCTATATCCTTCTAAATAAAATGTTTCCCTACTCATCCATAGTTTAGAATTTCAAAGTTTATGTAAAAATACTTTGATGGAACCTTAAAAATGGTATAATAATATAATTAAACTAATATCCTTTCAAATATGAGTAAAATATAGTTTAATGTAATTAAGTTCTAAATTTTGTTTTTGAAATACTTAAAACCTTAAGCAAATTCTTAAAAATTATATTTATCAATACATGCTAATAATTTTATTGCTTTGTAGAATAAATATAAAAACTTCATTGGAAACTTAATTTTTTTTTTGCATTTATCTTTGAAAATGATGTAATTTAATTAGCTATTCCATAATATTAATAAATATAAAATTATTAATCTTAACATATTTAAAAATATCATGTTATTTTGGATTATTATAAAACAGGGTGTTCCCCCCCCCCCCCCAAAGGTTAGTGAATTATCTGATGATTTTATAAAAAATATTTTAATTAATTTCTCTAAAGAAAAGAAATGTTTGAATAATTTAATATGTTTTATTTGAAGTAATAAATAATAAAAATCAATTTTAGAAATATGCTTGAATTGGAAATTATAAGACCAGAAGATGTCCAAATTGGTGATATATACAAGGTAAGCAGGTTTTTAACGAAATGGAGAATTTTTTAAAATCACATTTTAACTTGAATACTAGTTTTGCATGAATAATAATTTTTATTTTCAGGCAGTTGTAAAAAACCATACTGCAAGTGGGATGTTTGTTACAATATGCATTGGTCTTAGTGGATTTGTACGACAAATTCATATATCGGATGCTTTAGTAACAATGCCTGAAAAGTTACACCCAGTTGGATCTGAAGTCAATTGCAGAGTAATACTCTTTTATTATAATTTAATGAATATTTTACTGATGGAGATTTATTTTTAGTCTCATTCATATTGTTTAGTAAAAAATTAAAACAACTAAGTATAGTAATACGGTAGCAAATAATAGCGAGAATATTTGAAAGGTATTGTAATTATTTATTTGAACTAGCATAGTCTCCTCATTTACTTCTTAATAAAAGTGCCACAATCTGCATGAAAATTAGCTGCCTCTAACACTCAGATTTTTTATTGCCCTAAACCAATAATGTTACAATCCATGCATGAGTAACTTTCCTTCCTTCTGACTTCCATATATAATAACACATTGTGACCTGTTTTACACTTCTTAAAGAAAAGTATATATTTTGAAGGCCTTCTTTCAATTTGATTAAATTCAAAATTTAATGGATATCTTCAGTTTTGTTTGCAATACCATATATCAAGTTTCATTTTTTTTAGATTATGGTATTTTTGAGTTATTATATTTATATGTATATAAATAGACATATTGATAGATGGTCAACTCATTGACTGATTTTGTCTAAGTTTTGATCATGAACTGATAATTCCATGTTAAATATTGATCCTTAGACCCAATCTACAATTCTAGTGATAAAACTGTGTGCTAAATTTCATCCATTTAACTATCAATCTTTTTTTTTTTGGTTTGACATGTACACATATTTCCTGTTGATGGATTTTGCCCCACAATTTTATAGAAATCTATGAATTTAATAGAAAGCATGCTAAATCTCATCTGTTCAGTGGATTCTTGCCTGAATTGTGATGTTCACAGGCAGACAAATAGACAGTCATAGTGTCTAAAACGTGTTTTTGTGGGATTCAAGGATATTAAATTTTTTTTTTTGGTTATATCCAACTTTTTATGCTCTGTTCTCAGTTTCATGCTTTATCTGATACTAGCCGCCTTTGGCGACCAACAGTTTGCCAGTATTACCGCTTGCTACAATTTTCAATTAAATATTTTAAGTAACTGGTCTCTTAAAGGATTCTCAAACAAAACATTTTTAATCTTCAAATTTTGATAGTCATACCAAACTTATAAAGTTTAGATCGTTTCGTTCAATTTACTATATATATTTTGCTAATTTGTTGTCATTTCCGGCAAAACTTCAACTTTAATTAAAAATGTAAATGATGAAATTGCAATTAATATTAAGATATTTTTTAATAAAACCAAGCGTTTTATTTTATTTATCATCTTTATTATTATTTATTAATTATTATTATTATTGAATATGAGTATTGCAAACAGAATCGCTCGGTTTTTGTCTTATGTGAACTACAAAATATTTTTCATAATTTATGTAATATCTCAAACAATAATTCAACAAAAATTTCTGAGATTCAGCATAAAATTCAGTTTTTAGTTTTACTTTCAAAAGGATTGAAATGAAATCAATAATAATTTGTTCCTGCCTATAAATATATTTCAAAAATTATGGAGTCTAAATTTAACGCAGTAAGGTATCTGTGCATATTCTGAGAAATATTCTGGACACACCAAATTTTAAATAAATGAATGAATGTTTCTATTTTCCACGATCAACTAAGACTTATTTATGAAGTTTTAAAAGTTAAAAATTTTGAAAAACTCAACATTTTCATAATCTTAGGCCAATTAATCTTGAGAAACTTGCACGCTGATTGGCGTATTTTCTTTGAAGCGTTCGATGGAAAATCTAAAATTATCCTTTTTTTATTGAATAGTGATATTCAAATTTTCATAAATCAGTCAGTTTAAGTGATTGGAAATTAACTCTTAAAAGTCAGTGATTTAGTTAATTGGAAATTAACTCTATGACCATCATAAAATCTGTGCTTTCTCTTGTGGTGTATGCATTCTCCTTAATATCCGCTCGAATATAACATCACATGCAAAAGTACTACATAGAACAAACACATCAAAAGTAAACATAACATTTCAATAGTTGCCAAAAACAAAAGAGAGAAAAATGCAATTAATAAGCAGACGATATTTAGAAAAGTACAGATATTTAGACTGGAAAATGAAATTATCTGAAACTAACCACACGTGCAGACGATATTTACAAAAGTAAAAATATTCAAACCTGAAAAGGAAAATATATGAGTTATTCCATCAATAAATGCCATAAGTTTGTTTATATCTTCATTATTTTATGAGTCATTAAACATCAAAATGGGTCCGGGACTAAATAAACACCCTGTATAGAGAGTGTAAAAGATCATAAAATAATTTTTCTTGAATTATATTATTTCTTATAATTATTTTAATATTTCTTATTTGTTTCATTTCCTACAGACATGTGCCGAAAATTATATTTTTGCAGATTTCATTTCCAAAAAGATTTAATTTATTTTTAATTGGAGCTTTAATCAATGTGATGGCAACACTTTGAAAAAAGCCAATTTTTTCCCATGAATGTGAAACGTACTTAATTTTAATTTTTATTTTTTACGAAAAAAATTATTGAAAAACATAGTTAAAATATTTATTTAAAAATTCATTAAAAATAGAAATTTAATTTTAAGATTAAAACAGTATCATTTAAAAGATAAATTTTTGATCTTTAACTTGATGTAAAAATCTTTTTTGTGTGGTAATATTTTCGGAAGTTATAGCAGAAACACGTCAAAATTTCGCTTAATTTTTAAATAAATAAAATTCTAGTTAAAAATTCGAAAAAATAACCCCCATGTGCACATTCCCGGCCTCCAAGGTATACATGTGCCAAGTTTTGTAGCTGTAGGTTGAATGGTCTGGCCTGTAGAGCACCAACATACACACACACACTTTGAGCTTTATTATAAGTATAGATTATATTACTCCGTGTCGTTATGCGTTTAACTATTAATATTAATAAAAAATTAGTTGGGCATGGGAATGCTTTGTTTGACACATCAACTCTTCCAATAATTAGAAATAAGAACACAAGGATTTCAGAATGACTATTTTCTTGTTTATGCTAAAATATTTGCAGATTTGCAAAATAATCTTTGTCATTTACAAAAAAAATAAAAATTATTTAGCAAATTTGCACATTTTGTATGTTAGTATGGAATTCTGAAAAGACAATGTTTTGTAATGAATAGGAGATATCCTTCCTATGCATGTTTCTTATTAGAAATTCAGTTCTAATAGTAGAGTCATTTATTCCTTGTCTTCTTTCTCCATTTTCGAATATTTCAATCAGTGGAATCAATTTTTTTTCCTTATGGGATCTATTCTGAATGCAATTTGACAGTTTTTCAAGGGATATCTTTTCAAAATTGTAACATATTTTTGTAAATAGTTACAGCAGATAATATGTGATCTGAATTATTGGTTAGTGAAAGAACAAAGCTTATTTTTCGGGGAGGGGATAAAATTTTATGTATTAATTTAATGACTACAGAAACTGTGTTTTTACATTTTAGATACTCACTGCATTAAATTATCATTGTAGACATTGAGTGAACATATCAATCAAAGTCTGTTACTTTGATTGATATGTATATGATAATTTATTAATTTTTACTTAGGGAAATTTTGTTTGAAGATCCTTCCCCCCCCCCACCTCAAACTAATTTGGATAACTAGATTTCGAATACTCAGATTACTACTAAACTATTAAAATAGTAACTTTGTTCATTTTGTAAATATTTTCTTTTAAATAAAATTCATTTAAAATAATTTTAACACTCTTATTCTGAAATTGTTTTTAAGGTCTTATCGATGCATCCAGTATCTGGTTTGAATCTGACTTGTAAGGCAAGTCTCCTGAATCTTCCAAAAGAGGGTGTTCTAAAATCATATGAACAGGCTCACCCAGGACAAATGTATAAAGGTGTTATAGTCCAAAAAACAGATGCATTTATTCTCGTCTTATTTTTCAATGAGGTGAAGGTAAGTCACCTTTCTCATTCTTGTTTTTTTAATGACAACTTAAAATTGTTGCTATGTAAAAATTTTACACAAACTTTTAATGAACATGCAAGTTTACAGGTATTCTCATAAATTTTGAAAGCTCCTTGAATTTTATTTTGCTATACTTGTGGCCTCAAAAAAAAAAAAAAAAAAAAAAAGATTTTTTTTTACTAAATCCTTGGGGTAAAAAAAAGCAAAAAGTATATTTATTCATTTTAAAAGAAGCCATAACCAGTTTGTGATTTGGTTCTGTTTTGAAAATATGAGTGTGCTTGCAAATTAAGTGCGTAATAATAGTTTATGTGATATTGGCATCTAGTAGTAGCTTTCCAATGGTTAATATTAAGAACAATATCGTTGTGATCTCAAAACCCTATTGGAGCTATAAATCAGCTTATTAACTGCAAGATGAGTGTAATAGGTATCCTAAGTGCTTTTCACTTAAGCATCTAGAAATCATAAGCAAGAAACTAATAATACATTTGAACATTAATGTGAAATTATTTAAGTTTATCATTTGCATTTCTATGTCTAAAATATAAACTTCTATAGTCCTTGAATTTTCTTAAAATGCTCTCTGAAAAATACTGGATTTTTTTTATTTTTTTATTAAGATTGGATACCCTGGATTATTTTAAAATATTTGGCTCAGTTTTCAAGAGTTGTTGAGGGAATGGAAATAAGCAGATTTTGTTGTAATACAGAATATTTGTCTGACAATGCCTTATTAAGTTGGCAGAAGAAACTTTTGTAAATCTTTAACCTTCTTGCAGATTTAGATCATTGTGCAATGAACATGAGATATGTTGACTTACAAGTTGCTTTGTAAATAGTTATCTTATGTGCATTTAGTTGATTAGCTAGAATATAAGAATCCTGCCAAGACTTTTTTGATGTTTAGGGATGATTGTTATTAAGCATATCTGGAAATGCAAATTATTTTATTTTCTGAAGTTTGAAATTTTATGTTTTATGAAATCTACTAATTATTTTAAGAGCACATGCATGCATGCACGCACACACACACACATACATACACATTCAAGGCTGATTATATGGATGTTGTTATACTAGAGAGAATATGTTCATTAAAAAAAATGCCTGTAAAATTTGCTGGAACATCATTTTGCAGTCATACCTAGTCTAACAAGCATCTCCCTTAACAAGTTATTTGCATATCAAGCAAAACAAAATATTTAAAAAAAAAATCGACTTTCTGAATAAGAAATGTTTTACCAAACAAGTGACATTGTGACATCACATGCAAGAGTGACCTGTGTCTTGAGTTTGTTGAACACTTGTTTGAAGAGAATTCTTATTTCTACATGGGTAAAGCTTTAACTACAAGGCATTTCTAAACATGATTTTAAGAAGTTTGAGCTGGAACCTGTGTAATCTTCATTGATGATATTTTGTTTCTGGCAAATATTCTGGAGTTAGAGGTGAATAGAATGATGTTATTAAGTTGGACTAACTATTGAAGAACTTGTGGAATTAGATTTTGTATCACACCAAAAAAGTATGGATGAGATTTAGTCAGGAAAGGTGGAAATAATAGGCCCAGTGGAGCAACAAACTTCCTGTGAAATAAGAGAGATCCTGAAAGTGTGGGAAATAGTTACAGCATACATTGAGAAGCATCATCATAAATAAAGCAATAGTAATCTGAGCTATAAATTCATTTAGCGATAATACTGTGTCTGATTTTCACCAAATTTTGAAGCATAGTCAAAGGTAAATGTCTTTAGATAACTTTCTTAAAGCAAGCATTACAAATATTGAATTACTTTATAATAAATTAAATTTTTTCAGTACTTTTTCTTCTTCTTTTGGAATTGTCCTGTTTTACTTGGAATCTTTATTGAAAAAATTATTTCACTTAACAAGTGTTTCTAATTACCAATAATATTCATTACTGAATTATGCTCGTTAAGCAAGATTCCTCTGTAATTTAAGATGCTGTAAATCAATGTAGCCTGTTGAGTGGAATTGTGCTTGAGTAAATATCTTAATGATAATTTATTGAATATTTGAGTAGCTTAACCAGATTCCTCACATTATATCAGCTATTATCATTTTACTTGTATTTTGACATTGATAACATTTGTTAATATGTATATTCTAATTTCATATTTAATACTTGAATAAAGTGCCTACACCAAAATATTTTGTTGGTTAATACTGCAATGTCAAAATTATTAAAAACAAACAAATAATTCTCAGAATTGAAATTCTTAACTCTTCAAAAATCTGAAGCTGAAGTCTTAAAATATGTTGAGAATTTGAAATGGTAAGTACCAATGAAATGCTGCCATGAGATGCGAGTATATTTTTTAAAAAGAAATCACTAATTAAATTTTTTGAAAATATGTGTTATCTGAATTATTCTATATTGTCACAGATGTCTATTCACCATATTTTTCCAGATTTTAAAAATATGTTTGCTATTACACTTGTGTTAAAGGCTAAAGATTAACTTTCTTAAGCATAGCTGATCTTTCAGATTTTGTAGTAATAACATGCATTCCTTTTTTTAAATTAGTTGATGATGATTTGGAATTCTTTTACCCATTTCATAGGTGTTCAAGGAACAAAAATTAATGAAGTTTCAGCTTCAGTTACACATCACCTAGACTAGAAACCACTATTTCAGTTTATAGTTCCGAAACTTTATTTCCCTTTATTTTCTTGTTCATATATTTGAAGCTATAAGCCATTGTAATTGTTTAACACAAGATTGGCTTAACATAGTGAGTTAATTTCCATTTGAAACCATGAATGGGCAAGATTAATACATATTTTAGTTCCATAATGGCCCCTAAAAAGTCAGTCTTTGCTTGGAAATGATTTTTAAGAAATCTGTGGGATGCTCTTGCAATATTGTTAGAATAAAATAATAATAAAAAAATTAGTATATTTTTGTTATTTAACTTAAAAAAAAATTAAATTTGTAGGTTTAAAAAAAAAAGAATATTTGATCTGGAAAATCACTACGTCTAACAAGAGACACACATTAGCTGTATCAAATGAAGAGCTAATGGAGATTCTTTGCTAGTAAAGATGTATTCTCAAATATTATATTTATTCTATCTTACTTTTGCCTTTGAAAGTTATCTTGCCGTAATTGCTATGATGTCTTGTAGTATTATTTTTGTTTTCAATGTTTTTTAATTTTATAATTTCGTTTCATTTTAGTAATTTCAAGTAATTTTCTTTGTTGGGATATTTTATTTTTATCTTTTAGGGAGTGGTGCCATCTGATCATATTCCTGAATCCTCTGTTTTCTTTGTTGGTCAAACAGTGCCTTGTCGTATCATTCAGTGTAAACCTGAAAAACAAAGACTAAAGCTGTCTCTTCTGGTAAGTACAAAGATTTAATTATTATTATAAGACTCAATATTAAGACTTAATTATTGAGTTTTATGTGTACTTCAAACTTTTGCCAAACATGGATTATGTAAAGTGATCTGCTACACATTATCTTAATTAAATGTATTACAGTTTAATTTTCGTTAATTAATTCTTTGCATTGTGACTAATAGTTTATAGAAATTGTTATTGTAAAAATATTTTAAAATTAGAAATAATATTTTAAATATATTTTAAAATATTTTAATATATTTTAGAATTGTTATTGATGTAAAAATATTTTTAAATGTAAATGAATGATGTAAAGATATTATCAAATGTAAAATGATTGTAAACCTATGAATGAGAGAAGGAGAAAAAAATAATTAATTTTAATAAAGTGAGATAGAAAGAAAGACTATGATTATCTCTTGTATACTAGATTTGAGCAGTTTATGAGTTATATGCTCTCTTCTTAAAAGAATTTTGTTCTTTTTTCCCATTCACACCCATTCTAATTATTCTATACAATTTGCCCTTCATATCTAAATTATTAATGCTATATTCTATTTATACATAGGGCTGCAGTGACCCGATGGTAAGGCCTCAATTTCAGAACTGAAGGGTTTTGGGTTCGAGACCCGATTCCACCGAAAAATTGTTGTATAAGCAGGTCTGGTACACACTAAATCCATTGAGGCAAAATGTCCTCCCACTGGTGTGGTGTGGAAGTTTGGAGAGGGGGTGCCAGCTCAGGTGCCGTCCTTGTCATCTGACCGTGGTTCAAAATCACAAGGTCCATCCCATATAGCTGTAGTGTTGCTTTAAAACTGGATGTTAATATAACTAAACTAAACTAAACTAAACAAAACAGACTAAAACCTGTTTACACAGATTTCATAAAATCAGTATGAGATAATTTCTCTAAGATTTTTTTTATATAATTCAATGTTAGAACTTACTAAACTATTTTTTTATTTTTATTATGATATTCTGCATTGTAGGTTTTTAATGTAATTTACTTTCAGGCAGATAAACACTTCACTCAGAGCTCTTCAAACACTGCACAAA
>JAPMOR010095587.1:0-15552 GCA_026543865.1 Argiope aurantia | reverse complement strand
TTGCAATCATTTAAATTCAAAAATTAGTTTACTGTTAACTTCAGTATTTCTTTAATCATGAAAGATGTTTCCATAAATATGGTTGGATGCTTTTATTTCTCTATATTTGCAGCATAACAAATTGTATAGTTTTTGTCCTAAATAAAAGTGATATTATTACTTTATTAAAAAAAATTAAAATTTATCAAAAATATGAAATGTTAATTTTTTTAAAAAATTATTTGGGTAATATTCACAAATTGATTGAAGATAATGACCTCAGATTTTGCAAAAACTTAAATGAGGCTTTGCAAGATGCCACTGATTGTATTAATTTATTTAAAGAAATTAAATTTTGCATCAGGTTTGGACCTCCATAATAATCAAAATTTTACATTGAAAATAATTTATTTGAATTGTATCCAAATTTTGTTACTGTTCTGAAATTTATCTTGGTTTTATCAGTTACTGCCATATTTACAGAAGATCTTTTTTAACATAGAAAGCAATAAGAAATTGTTTGGGATTTAACTTTAGTCAGATACTTTATATATGGATCTAAAACGATCATAATCAGATACTGAATTATAGTAATATCAATAATTTTCCTATAAAATGAAAGAAAAGTTACATATTGTAATCCGTGTAATTTATAAGTTAAAAAAATTTGTATTTATAACATTATAAACAGACCTGTATTTATAAACTTATAAAATACAGGTCTGTTATATATATACAGACCTGTATATTATGTTTACCACCCCCAAAAATTTCTTATATGAATTATTAATGCTTATTTGTATGATTAATACTATTATGTTAATAAATAGTGATTTAATTATTTATCATTTTTATTTATTCCTATACCAATTTGCGCTATATAATAAACAGCAAAATATAATAATTATTTTGTAATGAAAATTGCTTCAAACACCCTTCCTCCTACTATTTTGCACCAAAACTTGTTTTTGTTTTGATCAACTTTGAATCTGAATATATATGTTCCAAAATCATATTTCACTTTAGTTGTTATAAATATGTGTTTTAAAGCTTGCACTTTAAAACTTAGATATATATGTATTGGACATATTTTATTTTACTTTCAAAATTGTATTATATGCTGTTGTAAAATAAAGTTTTAAATTTCATTTTAAACTTTAGCAGAAACAAAAAATTTAAAATTATGTTATGCAAATAATTTTTAAAGCTTTAAAAAATAAATTTATTTTACTTCTATTTAGAAATTATTTTACATTATTTTTTTCTAGATTTATGTTTGTGAAATTTGCTGTGAAATTAATTTTTAGTTAATTATATTAACAAGTAAAAAATATTGTTATATAAAAATCACTTACTTTATTTGGCGACCCAAAACTCTGTAATGAATTAAGATAAATTAATTTGTGATGCTTTACCCTTTATTAGGATAAAATCTATTACTGGTCACCAACTCAATATTGTGTTAAATGGAGGACTGATTGGTCGAGTACACATCACTGAGTTGGGTTGTTCTGAAGAAGTAAGTTTCAAAACTTTTCATTTAAATTTATTTATTTAATAGTCTTAAAGAATTTTTTTACACCTAATAGATTTAAATGCTTTCATATGGTGTTTTTGCTCTTTGTTTAATATATATATAATGATATTTTAAAACTTAATTTAATCCTAACTAATTTCCTAAATTTTTAGCCTAATTTACCCCATGTAGAAGTCATTCTAAAATATTCTCTTATTTCCTGATCTCATTCCACCTTTTATTCAACTGAAGCTGCGTAAAAATTACTGTGCAAACAGTTCTACGTATGAAGTGAAAATAATCCCTCTGTTGCTCTTGTCAAAGGTCAACATGGGCATTCAATTGCCACATGGCCGGAAATCCCATGTTATATAAGACTAGTGATTATTTGTTTCGCACCCTCCCTTCTTACTTCTGCTTTTGTGCCTTTTCAGAAATATGCTTATATATATATATATGTTATCGTTAAAGTATGAAATTTGTTATTTTATAGAATACCTGGTTATTCCATGAAATAACTGATCGTGTCCGTTAAAGTGTAAAACTCTCTTGTATTTCGTGGTTTAACTAGTTATTTCATAGAATAACGATCTGCAACCCGTTTAAGTGTAAAATAATCTATATCATATATCTTGCACAACAAATACATTTACATTCCACCTGTACTGCATTTATGAACTATTCCAGGCCATAGGGAGAGAACTTGTTTGGCGTGTTGGCGCCAGTTCATTCCGATTAATTGATTGCTTGCACGTACAGTGCCGGCTGCTGTTTGTCAAATACTTTTTCCATGTATCAGGTATTGAGATACATTTATTTTTTTAAGTTTTATAATTTAGTCATTTGTTATTACGTTAATTTAGTTTGCTTACGTTAAAGTGCAATTATTTTTAAGACCTTAAATTGCCTTGAATAATGAATTCTTTAAATGATAGCGAAAAAAAAGCTGCAATGAAAGAAAAGTTTGAATCTTTACTAAATTAGCGTGATGTGAAAGAGAACAGTTCTTTGCTCAACCATGAAAAATTATTCAGTTTGATAGCTAATGTAAAGAAATTTAAAACATCAGATAAGAAAGTTCCACGTGATTATTGATTACTTCAACATTACGATGTCCTTGAAGTTCAAGGAGTAGAAAAATTAATAGTCCCAGTAACAAATGCAACACCAGATGTAATGTTTTATTGCTCAAGTGATTCTTTGTTTGACATTTTGTACGAAACTCATATATTTATTGGGCACAGTGGTAGAGAACGAATGATTAAAGAACTTAATCGTCGTTGCAAAAATACTATGCAAAATGATTTTAAGATTTTCCTGAATTTTTGTAAATCTTATCAACAAAAACGTAAAGCGGGCAGAAAAGGTGTTGTTGTTAAGCCCATGATTTTTTCACATATGAATTCAAGATGTCAGGGTGACCTCGTAGATTTTCAATCGCAACCTGATGAAAACTATAAATTTATTTTAGTTTATCAAGATTACCTTACAAAGTTCATGGTTTTAAGACCTCTTCAAACAAAGAGAGCAGAAAAAGTTGCTTGATATATTCCTGTTGTTTGGAGCCCCATGTATATTGCAGTCGAACAATGGAAGAGAATTTTGTAACAAATTTATTGATGACTTAAAAGTAACTTTGCCAGAGTTTAAGATCGTGCATGGCAAACCAAGACATAGCCAAAGCCAAGGCAGTGTTGAGAGAGCCAATCAGGACATAGAAAATATGTTGACGACTTGGATGCAAGACAACTAGTCAACTTCGTGGAGTAAAGGGTTAAAATTTATCCAGTTTATGAAGAACAGAACGTTCCATTCTGGTATTTAAAGGTCCCCTATGTTTGGTTGCGCAGCTAGAGCTGGATTGTCAACAACTGCCATTTCGAAGGAAGCACTTAATTCGTTGGTCGACAAAGATCAATTACAGAATACTTTGACTGCAATGAATGTTTCTTCTCAACCTGATAATGAAAAAGTAGTTGAACAAACAGTATTAAATAATCCCATTACGAAAGTATGTGTTGTCTGTTTAAAAGAATGCAGTGAAGATATAATTTGCTTCAAATGTATGGAGGTCTGTCCATGTATCATGTTCGGAAGATTATGTATCAGAAAATGAAGTTGAGCAGAAAATCTGCAAATTGTGTTTTAATGAACTTAATGTTCAAAGAAAAAGAGAAAAGTCTAAAAAATGTTTAGAAATTCAAGTGAAAAAGATGAAATTAATGTTGGATAAATCTCATTCTGAAGCCTCTGTGGGGTTTACCGTCCGTATCCCAGTGCCTGAAGTTAACAGAGGAAAAGGTGATGCCAAATCTATTTTAGCTATCATCATAAAAATAACCGAAGAAGGATTTTTCCAATTGGGCACAAGAAACAGCCGCATAAAACAATTATATTCCTAATCCCAGTTCAGTGTCTGCGAATAAAAATTAATTAAAATCAAAGAAGTACCGGATGTAGAAATATTGCTCCGGTCGGTTGCTACAGCTCAAAGTTTAGGTACTGGTCAGGGATTTAAAAAATATTCATGTAAAACCCAGTGTGTCAACAAAAAATGTTTTTGTTTTAGAAATAAGGTTCTTTGTAATTCCAAGTGTCATTTTAGTAATTCTTGTTGTAACAAATGATTTTATGGTACTTTTCCATAAATACCATTTATATGCTGCATAAATTAGATAAATTGCTTCTTTTTCATTTTAATTGTCTATCATTAGTTTAATTTCATTTTAGATAAATTGTTTATTTTTCACTTTAACTGTCTCTCATTAGATAATTTATAGAATACCTAGTTATTTCATAGAATAACTAGTTAAAGTGTCAAATTAATAACATATTACACACTTCAACGGACACGATCAGTTATTTCATGGAATAACTAGGTATTCTATGAAACAACTGCATTATATACTTTAACGGTAACATATATACAAAATTTGTTTTCAAGTTATGACAAGTGACTCTTGTATCAAGCAGTGGAATTTATAATATTATTTGATGTATTTGGTTTGGTTTGAGTCTGTAGGTTATAGTATTATTTTGTATGATTTAATTTCTGCCCTTTCTTTTATTGAAAATCCTCTTGTTTAGTTTAATATTTTACACTGAAAATGCTATTAGATGTATCATAATTAACTTTTTCTATAACAGCAAACTGTTTAATATTTAAATTGCAAATTTTGGCTTCAAAGATTTTTACTTGTAGTTAGATAAGTTATGTCCATTAACTATAATTAGTGATTTGTCCTGATTTATTGGGTCATAGTCACTACAATATGATAACCCATTTCTAGTGCAAAAATGACAATTACAATCGAATAATTAAAAAAGAACAATAAAATTATCAACTGGAAAATATAAGAAAGAAATATATTCAAATTACTTTGGATTCTTTAATAATTATTAAACTTATAAATTTGGAATCTCAAAAAGTTTTTTCTGGAGCAGGATTATTTAATACATGTAATATCACAATTAATGTTAAGTTTTATGCATGCTTATTTTCTAAAGTATGTCACAGATCACCTGTTTAATTGCATATGTTACACTTATTTCATTGTAAAAAATTGAATACATATAATGATATTTTTTAGTTTAAATTCTAATTAATTTTCTATTTTTTTACATCTTAAATAAATTAGTCCGTGTTGCTTTATTCTAAAATGTTATCTTTTATCCTGATCAAATCTCTCTTTATTTAATTTTGCTAACATGCGATCTAAAAATTGCCTTTTCTTTGTTTCTCATGCTGTTAGTAAAAGGATAAAAGCCCTTGACAGCTAGGCAATTGTATCAACGATATGTAAGATTCTGTTTCCTAAGTTGACACGTGTTGGAGAAATCCCATTTGGAATTTCTAATAAAATTACTAAAGGGAAAAATTATCACTTTTTCTCTTGTCTGTTGATGGGAATGTATGTATTATCCTTTGTTCTTGTGTAAAAATTATGCCTCGCAAGGTAAAATAATTTTTAGTTATAATTGTAGTATAATTTTGGCCAAAAGAAAGAGACTCTTTGGCCAATATTGTATTACAATTATTATTGAAAATTATAACTACCGAGACTGTATATATAATGCATTAATTTACATTAAAAAAAATAAATATTTAATAATAATTTAAATTCAGATGTGAAAAAAAGTTCTCTGACTTCTGAGTTGTGCATTGTTCCATCTTTCTCATGCTTCTGAAAGTCTGATTTCTGTCGTTTTAACTGCCCAACACTAAGCTATAGTATCTATGAAAATCATGTGTTTGAAATAAGCTTGCATAGCTAATCTTTGGTAAAATTCTATTTTGAAGGTATATAAGCTTTGAATGTATTCTCACACCCTCTCTTCCCTGTTTTCTGCTGTGCTTTGTTAATTATATTCTAGTACTGACTATGATTTGACCAACAAACTTTTGAACACTAAAGGATTAAACTTTTGCTCAGTTAGTTAAGTGGATGAAGAAAACTATGATTTAATGAGAAATCTTGTAATGTTTATATCTCAAAATAAACATTTCAAGATTTCTTTTTGTTATACTTTGTTACAATATGGATATATCAAATACAATTTCCTATTGTTATGAATTTCTAATTGTTATTTTATATCTCATCTTCTTTTGAATTCCTAATAATTTACTGATATACCATTAGTTTTTTATTGAATTGTTTTTAATTGAAAAAGGCAATAAATTTGAAATGATTATTCATAGTTTGAATTTAAGAGTTGATATTTTGAACTCTAGTTTTCTTGACTGAATCATAACCTAAAAATATTATTTTAACTATGAGTCTATGATGGTAAGATTTTGGTTTTTTGATTAAAGGATCATTATTTTTGAAATTTGATTCCTTATCTTGGTCTTGTGGTAGATAACTATTTTCACTCTCTTTAGTATTGGGGGAAGAAGATGGCTTGGGTATCCTACTTTTTATTTGATCAGCATTCAAAGTCAAATTAGTTTTTCTGTAGCTTCTCAATAAGCTATCAATAATAAAACTAAACTGAAACAACTGTATTACTTCATTCCTCCTCCCTCCTTAATATGGATCCTGCAAAATAATTTCAAATCATTTTCAAATATTTTATTTATTTATAGGTCATTGCACGTATTTGAAATGAGTAAAATAATCTGCATATTTTCAAGCATATGTCATGTAATTTAATCTCTTTTTTTAAAAATATAAAATCAATAAATTTTAGGAATTTTCTTGATTTTTCATATAAGTATGGTGAAAGTTTAATTTATTATTGCACAACATCTTAAACTGTTTCAAAATGATATGTTTCATATGGACTTCTTAGCCCAAGCTTGATGAGATTTGCTAATTTTAGGTTGTTTATAAATGTTTTAATGATCTTCTACTCCTTATTATTTTCTCAGCTAATTGGAGGATCTGTTACATTCTTTAGTGTAAGGACTGAGTTGTAAAATAGTTATAATAATTTTATTATAAAGTGAAATTTATGATCAGAGGGAATGTTTTATATACAAAAAAAAAAAAAAGGTGGGGATGGAAAGATTTTATTTTTAGTTAGTAAATGAAGTCAAATAAATGGGTTTTAAATAAAAAATAAAATGGAAGTTAAATAAGGTCAGATAATAAATTATTAATTAGCTTAAAATTATTAATAATTATTATTGAGCTTTTGAAACATTATGTCAGAAATAAATCTAGACATTAAATGAATATTATTATATTGTTTGAAGAAGAAGAAGAAGAAGAAGAAAAAAAAAAATGTTTTATCTTGTGTCATATTTTTCCCTAATAAATTTATAAAAACGGTTTATTTCTTCCTTTTTCGATAGGATTTCATGCCCCTGAAGCAATTTAAAGCTGGAAAGGATTTAAAAGTTCATATTATTGGCACAAATACCAGAAAAAGTGTCAACTATCTAGCAATTACTCATCAAAATATGAAACATTTTTGTGAGTGTGCTTTTGAGTATCCACCACCAGTGCCTCTTCAGAAGGAATTCTTTCCTGGGATGTCTCTCATCGGATTTGTAAAAGAGGTTTGCAAGTCTTTAAATTTTAATTTTTTGTAAAAATTTTGTAATTATTTTACTATTTGTTATAGTTTTCTTAGGAATAGAAAAAATTTCACATTTATTTATTTGAATAAAGAGTATGCATAGATTAAGATTATATTGACTGAAAAATTCAACATCAAGATTTTGATAAATGTCATCATTTTATATAACAGAATTATGTCATTTTTTTATAACAGAATATGTCATTATTTATATATTATACAGAATTTTTTTTTTTGAAGTTATGTCAGATTGCTTACCTTGTTTCTTGTTTCCTTATGGTTGACTGTCTTATAATGACTTTATTTATTTATTTATTTTATATTGTTTTCTCCACTTTATGCATAATTTTGTATTCTATTTTATCTTTTAGTATATTTATATTCTTATACATTATTTGTTTATATTTATGCTCGTATATATTCATATTTATTTATTTATATTAATTTTTTTTATTTATTTTCTCCCCATTTTTTATTTTATATATTTATAATATAAATGATTTTGATGATGCTTTCAAAAATGTTTAGTTGCTAGCAGCAGTCATGATTTTTTGATTTGTTACCATGTAAAGTGAAAATATTTATGAGTGGAATTTTGTAAATGGATAATATGCAAATCTGGTAAATAGTTACTCTGCAGATAATAATATGAAAATAATATTCAGATTAATTTTCTGTTGTTCTTTTTTTTGGGGGGTGGGGGGAGGTATTTTTTGTAAGACTTGGAATTTTATTTATTATTTAGATATTAAAAAAATGCATATTCAAAGCTATGAACATAATTTATTATATCAGAAAGGAAAAGAGAAAGTAATATAATTTCAGCTGTTTGTAGTTTATTAAAAAATATTGCTGATAATGGTTTAGAATATGAGAATACACTTTATATGCCGTAAAATTATACTAGTTTTGATTTCACTTGAAATTTATGTTTCAATAAAAGTTAAATTAGTAATAATTTTATGTTGATTATATTTTTTTTAGTATTTTCATTGATAATTTGATATGTATGGAAAATATATAAAGAATTTTTGCATTTAACTTATAAATAATTTATTCTGTTGAATATATTTAATTTAAAATTATAGAATAATTTGTTATATGCATAATGTAATAATATATAATTAATTTACATTCTAAAAATAATTTCCTAATCACTTGAACACAGTAACTTTAATTTCTGAGTTATGTGGGCTATTAGTTTCTCCTCAAAATCAAAATGCTGATTTAACAACTTTTTAAAACTATCTAAGCTCTGGATGTTTTTTCATTGTCTTTCTGCTTTCCTGTTTCGCACACTGTGTCATATTCTCACCATGGCTTGGACAAAGAAGTCCTGACAAAAGATCAAAATTGGATTATTTTGTCAAATCTTGAAGAATAAAAATTGTAAAAGGACTCCACGACTATTTCTTCAAAGCATGTTATTTATATTATACATATGGGTGCAAATTATTTTAAGAACACAATTACACAATACATGATTAACAAAAAATTCATAATTTTTTTCTTTGATCATTAAATTAAAAAAAGTTATAGGACTTTTAAACTGAAATTTAATATAGTAGGATGGATAAAATATTAAAAATTAAGAAAGCATTATATTTATGCATTGATTTGTATTTCAGGTTGGTGATACATCAGCAACAATATGGCTTTCTCCAACCCAGATTGGCACATTGGATTATTTAAATTTTTCTGATAATCCAAAGGTACATTTTTAAATGTCATAATTCTTGAAAATGTTCTTTTTTTTCCTTATATTTTTTCTTTAGTTATTTGTTTTCAGAAAATATGATAATTAGTTTCCCCCTGAAAAACAATTCAAAGTTTGTTTTAAATTTCATAGAAAACAAATTCTCTTAATTTGTGATTGTTTAAATTTTTTTTTGTGTGTGATATCAAATATAGGTCTATTTGTGAATGAAAAAAATTAAATTGTTTTTGTATTTTAATATAAGTTACAGGTTAAATTCTAATAAACTAAAGATTTATATCAATTGTTATGGCAATTTATATGAAAGTTAACATGATAATATCAAATATCAAACATTAATTTATAGGTAATAAAGCAAATTCATACTTTAGAAATTAAGGTATAGAAATAGTTCTTTAAAGTTTATTATTTTTATTTTGTACAAATGTACAAAAATGGGAATTAACTATGTCTTTTCTCTTATTCATTCAGTTATGATTTTCAAAGTAATCTCTCTTTATTACTAGTTTTCTATATGCTAGTTTCTGCATAAAAACTTAAAAGCACCAATTTAAGTTTATAGTTAAAACTGGAGTGCACTCAGTTAAGTGCATTAAGAGGTTAAAGATATTTTGCTTTTCTGAAAGTCTAAAAATATAGTATTTTAATAAAGGTTTTCAGCAGATAAATTTCCCTGCTTTCGAACTTTAATGCTATCATAAGGAAGTTCATTAAAATAAGTGCTTGTTTGATTTTTTGGAAAGATTTTCATTCCCTCTATGATTTATAAATATAAAATTTTAAAAAATTGCAGTTTACTTGCACATGTAAATTATATATTTATTTGTATATGTTTTTATTACATAGGTTTTGCGAAAGTTAAAAAAGAAACTGAAAGTTGGGCTATCATTATCCGTTTGTATCTTAGATGTAGAAAAGAAATCTAAAGAGAAAGGTGGCATGAGCAAAATATCACTGACAAAAATAGGTATTTATTTTATTGTTCTATGCTCTGTGTTTTTTCATTCCCTTTCTTAATTTCAGTTTTAAAAACTTATGAATGTATATTTTTTTTTATTAAACTATTTGTTTACAAATTTATTTCCCGGTTTGTTATATGAACACATACAATTCATAATATTGTGTATTTTTAAATGATGTCATAGAAGGAGATAGAGCAATTTCTTAAAAAAAAATTTTTTTTTTATTATGATGGATATTGAGAATGTATTCATTATGAATTTATACTAGGACATTCCATGGCTTTAACAAATGCATTTTGTTTTATGTTTTCAAAATATTATGCTGATTTCTTTTTAACATTGCTATCAACTGTAAATTTACTCCATTATAAAACTAAATTCTTTATTTTTAGTATTATGAATTTTTTTGATGAAGTTTGGATTTTGGAGTTTAATAATATAGTGCTATAATTTTTTCCTTGTTGTTTTAATTAATTTTTTCAGATGCAGAAATAAATAAGAATGATGCATTACCTTTTCACTGAATTTTTTTTATATTTATTATATTTCATTTGATATTACTTGTGATCTTCAGAGTTAGTACATGCATTTTATAGAGTTAAATAACAATTACATATTATATAAAAATCAAAATATCACCTAATGCAAAATTTGTTTGTCCAAAATAAATTAAGCTGAAATCCTTTTTTAAATAATTTATCTTATAATTATTTAAATTAATTGACTTATATTGAAATATTATTTTAATTAAATTATTATCACAGCTCAATTTTAATAGTGATTTTACAAAATATTAATAGTATTAGATTGACATTAATACCTTAATTAACTTTTCTGCAAATGAAAATTAGAAATTTTCTATAGGATGAGTACAAGATAACCATTCTTTAAACTTACTATATTACAACTTTTAAAATAAATGAAACATAAAAAAAAATTGGAACGTAAATTTCTTTTTTTCTTTTCAAATAGATACTAAGATTCTATGAGTTTTTCTTTTATTATACAGCCTTATCTATAAGATAGAGTATTTTGCTAGTTATGTCAGTCTGTTGAAACTTAATGCCAGGATTATTTAATTAATATAATCTTATTTCTTACTAGATGTATTAATGTCCTATTAATGATATCTCATATATAATTGTCACAGATTAACTATTGAAAAGTTGTATAAAAATCTCATGCACATTGACAAGGTGCTTAAAAAATTATATATATAATTTTGGCAGTTACATGGCTGAAAGGGAGATATTTTTGAAATTTCATTTCAATTTATTTTTTCATGGGAGTTATGATTTGTGCACAAGGACAGAATATATTTGTTTGTGCCAGAAAACAAAAATAAAGTGATATAATTTTTTTTTGTGGTTTAAAATTATTATAAACATTATTTTGCAGATGTGTAGCCAAAAAAGAAGAAACTTTTGGAATTAACATCAATTTATTTTTTTCACTGGAGTCATAATTTGTACAAGTGAGGTTCTTCTGTTTACATCACATTACAATTTTTCCCCTAGAAAAAGAAATCTTTGAAAGAAATGTTGGGATAAAGTGAAAATCTCTATCTAAAAGATAGAGAATTTTTCCCTATCATTTGGAGCTTGAGAAATAGCAAATCATTAGTTTTTTAGAACATGTCTTAGCATGACAGAGTGTTGTTGGAACAAAAAAAGCTGAACTCCAAAAAATTATTAATTTTGCCAAACATAAACAATAATAAATGTAAAATAAGTATGATTATATAGATCATAAACTGAATGCATTTATGAAAAAAGTACTTGAGATATTAAAAATATTGTAGAATTATACTGTAAAAGAAAACCAGTTTTAAGAAATGACAGAATCTCATTTCGAAATGCTGAAGTCTGCTGAATTTTTGTGTGTTTCATAGTGAATACTTATATTTTTTTATTATAATCTATATTTAGGTAATTTATTCTGTATGAAATTAGCTGTGGCTGCTATATTTGAGCTTCTTATTCAACCAGATATCCAAATACCATTAGGCATTCCAAATAAAAAAACACATTCAAATAAAGAATTTATTTTATTATTCATTTTAATGTTTCCTAATATTTTGTAGGAAAGAAACAAATGAAGGTTGGCCAAAACACTGTCGGTTTAGTTCAAGTTGCTAGTCCAGAAAAAGGTCTGATCTTAAAACTGCCTTATGGTTATCATGGTGTGGTATGTCTGACAGACCTGCAAGATGTGTTTACTCCAGCAAAAGCAGAGCTTGAAAAGTGTCACAAGTTGAGTTTTATCTTGTGTCATATCCTGGAAGTGAACCATAACACCAAATTCTGCTATTTGTCTTTAAGAAAATCAAGGTAAATCATTCTTTCAATTCCTTATACAAATTCTCTATATGCTTTTTATAGCTGCATTAAATATAAATTATATATTTTAAGTATGCATTGTTGTCCTTTAAAAATTTAATCTTTTTTTTTATTATATTGAATGTCATATCTTAAATGAAATTAGATGTTTTCATTTTGAAAGAAAATTGAATTTTTTCTTGAAATTTTCTTTCTATCTTATGCATGAGATTTCAATAAATTTATGTTGTGAATGCTTTTTATTCAAATTTTTCCTAGATTTTGTTTCGCTTTATAACAACTAATTCACTATAAGTTGGGAAACTTTTTCTAAACCCTAAGTTATTATCTAATGGGACTTGAACAAAAGATTATAATTATAAAATTTAATTAATAAAAACAATTATATAAAACACATTTTTATCAAAGCTTTGTGAAAGAGGATTTTTAATTATATATATTTTTTTCTTCGTAATCATTAATTATATATATTATTATACAATTCTATAAACATTATGAATTCTCAGTATTATTTTTTTGGAAATTCATTAACAGCTTTTATCATTCATATGGAATAAAAATTTAATTAAATAATTTATTAAATAATAAATCAATTTTGAAAATAGTATATCGGCATCAAGCATAAGTAATAAAATTTTGAAATTCAAGCAGTCATGAAGTATGTGAAAAATCAATCACAAAATTCTTTTTTTACTCACAAGAAGCATGTTAAATAAAAAATATATGGAGATCTATTACATTTTGATCCGTCTATAGAATCACTAATAGTATATTGAATTTCGTTATCTTGCAAAGAAATCTTAGGAGTTAACTTCTTCAATATTACTGTATTTGTAATTAATTTTGTGTAGTTCAATACATAGGCTGTTATTTCGGAACAGCTGGAGTATGAATCTTTTAAGTTTTATAAATATAAAAAGTTAATTTTGTCTTTTATAAATCTTCTTATTTCTAGACTATACAACATGAAAGAAAGTAGTTTGAAAGGCATTCAGCCAGAATTAACTGTAGCCGATTTGGAACAAGGCAAGAAAGTGAAAGGCTTCATCAAATCAATACTGGACAATAGCATCATTGTAAACATTGGTCGCACACTCGATGGCCAAGTGCCTTTACATAAATGTACAACTTATGGTTGCTCTCTATGTAAACACACCCAAAATATTCTACAGAAATACTCCACTGGTGATGTTTTGGACGTTGTAATAGAAAGTACTACTGCTACGAAGGGTTTGTATACCCTATCCTTGCCCGAGTTAGCAGGTTTGGTACGTATTACTAATTTTCTAGTTAAATATTAATAGCTTTTAATTAAATAGAAACAGAACTATTTTGATCTTGTAAGAAATTTTTAAAAATGTAGAAAAGAAACACATATATAGAAAAGATTTAAACGAAATTAGAACAATTATTAGAATAGAATTAGTGTTAGCGATCCCAACACACAGGCCCGATCCTTGGGCTGGTTTCATCCCTTCAGTGGGTCAATAAACTGAGGACCAAGCATGTTTGGGAACTAAACACCGAGGGTTCCACGTTAGGCTGACCACCCAACCGGGACATATGCCTTGCATCCCAGGGCACTTGGGCAAGAAAGCAGATATTGGCACTGTAGGCCTTGGCCCACATGCACTTTTGTGCCACTGAGTTTAGTTTAGAGTTAGTGTGGCAACCCTGTATATGCTGCTGATAACTCAAAGCTCACAATAGTACAGCATAAACACGGTTTATAAGGTGATCAAAGTGATAAAAATTTTACTTTAGATAGTTGGAGATTTTTTTAGCTGAAATGATGATTTGAATAATTAGGACTAGAACTATACTAGAATTAATGTATTACCAATAATGACTCAAATGCTTTAAATATGTTTACCATTCTTGCTTACTAAAATATAGAGTTTTAAGTTCTGTGATGTCTTAATAAATATATATATATATTTTTAAATATGTTCACATTTTTAGGGAATAAACCCACAGAGTAGACTTAATATTGCAAAAGACATAGATTGGAATGAATTGTAGAATTTCAGAGTGGAGTCACTTTAGGTATGTTTTTAAGACTTGAATAGTAAAATAAATTCTTTCTCTCTTTAGTGTGATAATATTTTTAAAAAAATGCTTTATTTTTGTTGTTCTAATGCAATATGTATTGTTATTAAGAAATGGTTTGCTAAACTAACTAGCTTTATAATTGAGAAGTTTTAAATTATTATTCATTTTAAAGTAGCAAGAGTAGTCTCCATTAAACTTCTCATAAATTTCTGATAAATATATCTCCCTCCCTTCCCACATGAAAATTGTAGACAAAAACCTTGACTGTCATGAGTTCTCCAATTTTTATTGGCCTTTGGACACCATACAATTTGTGGGCATAATAACATAATATGGCATCTCAAACCCTTGATGAAAATAGAGCATGTACTTTGGATCCCTTCTTTTTGATTAGGAGACCACATATCAAATTTCATTTAAATCAGTCATGTTGTATTTGTTAATATACAGATGAATATCCAGACAATCAACTTGTCTAAAATCTGATATGGATAAAACTAAATGATGAAATATTCCAATTAAACTGTTACTTATTGCATGTTGAACAATAGTATTCAACAGAACAATATATATTTCATGTGAAGATCCTTCAAGGTCAAATTTTTATTGATTGTCACAAAGCTTTTCATATTGTTAAGATTAAAAAATTAATATTGCTTTTCAACCATTACACTCCTTTTCTAGGAAATTTTCAATAATCATTGTACATCAAAATATTTTCTGTTATTTAATCATTAACATCTTGCAAAAATTGGTAGATTTATTTTGATCCTGAAATTAGTGGAAAAGATTTTGCAATATTTAAATTCTGAGATGGTTAATAAAGAATAAAATATTTTATTCTGCAGAAATTCAGAACTATAATATTGAAATAACTGCTTCAAACTGAAAAATATTTTTATAGCAAATTAAAATTTTAAAGATTAATACCTTCAATATTGTTGTATTGTATATAGAAATTTA
>JAPMOR010095586.1:19805-30008 GCA_026543865.1 Argiope aurantia | reverse complement strand
GTGTGTGTGTGTGTGTGTGTGTGTGTGTGTGTGTGTGTG
This sequence comes from Argiope aurantia, assembly GCA_026543865.1. NCBI lineage: Eukaryota > Metazoa > Arthropoda > Arachnida > Araneae > Araneidae > Argiope > Argiope aurantia. Next base: position 29,969 of record JAPMOR010095586.1, on the reverse strand, counting down.
TGTGTGTGCGTGTGTGTTTCTGTTAATAAAATGTAAATAAAACCTAATTAATTGTGCAACTATACTAGAAAAAATTATGCATTTCCCACACTCAGCATAGGGATAAAAATTCCTTATGCTTGCAACATAGTTTTATTATTTTAAAGATACCTAAGATTCCCTTGACCAAATCGATGTGCGAAAAAGAAATCCCTATCAGAATCTCATAATAAAATCCATGAAGGGACAAATTTCCATCTTTATTGTTTTTGTGCCATGGTGTAGATTGACGCATCGCTTATCGCTTCTTCCTCGTACATAATATAATTTTTTTTTATTTTACCGTGTACATAATATACTTATTTTATTACAATTCATTTTACCGTGGTAAAATAAATTGAAATTAGAATTCCAAAAGTTTCATCTTTCCGGTTACGCACTGTTAAAATATGTTTACATAATTATATGTAATGAAATAATCAATATAGTAATTACCTTTATTAGTTGTTCGTATATGAAGTATACGAAATTTAAATATAGTAATCGACAAAAAATTTGATTTCAATAAATCCACATACTTCAGACCTTTCTGAAACCGAACTATGTTTGTCTATCCGTTTGTGAAAACGATAGCTCAAAAACACATTTATCTAGACTCATGAAATCTGATATGTGACTTTTATACTAAGAAAGTTAATTCATATCGAATTGTAAACAAAATACATTCTTAGGAGATCTGTATATCTGAAAATAAACGAATACAATAATATAAAGCGTAAAGAGTTAAATGAATATAATTTAGTATAAAGGTTTAGCATTTAAAATATAGATTCTTAGCAAATTTCGAACTTATTCTATAAAGGAATTCGACATCTGTCGATATATATATATTCTAATTTCTTTTAAACGCATTTGTTTATATAAGCGAAATTTGGTAATCTTACTGATTTCTGGTGAGTTTGTAACAAAAATTGTTATTCGGTGTCAAATTTTGATTTTAATTGGTCTAACAAAACTATGAAATAAAAAACTCTTTTGTTTAGAACTATGAAAATAAAAATCGGAGCATTTGTGGCTTTCTCGATCTTGCCCAAAATCTACATTCTATACGAATTGAGGAGGGAAATTATATGAAAAAATCTCAGAGAGGCCACTCCCACTAGTTTTACATTAAAATCCAATTTAATAAAAGGTTGGAGATAAAACATATTCAAGACAATTTTATTGTTTAAGTATCGAGGAATATTATAAATAAGTTAATACAACCAGAACGATAACAATCAAAAGTTGGCATTTTGCAACAGGAAAGCAATTAAAAAAAGAAATTCTATGCCCCCCCCCCCTTTAAGAACTTAAAAACAATATTGATGTTCATGTACTTAACAGTACTTTTGATTTCAACTTCGTGTTTTATTTTCGGTCTTATACACTTTCTGATGGGTCAGAGTCTTTCCTGGAAAAAGGAAATGCAGGTAACAATTTCTCTTTGTACATACCAGAAACAATTGAAAGCGATGGGTTTTTTTTTTTCTTTCTTCTTTTTCATGTTTTATTTTGAAGAAGTCTACAAGGGCTTCTTGTTTATCTTTACGCCTACTCAGTTATCAAAGTTTCTCTCTTTTTTTTTTTTGACACCGTCTGTTCAACAATAGAAAGAGTACTCTAAAAGAAACCGAAACGAAACCAATGTTCACTTCATTTCAAGTTCCCAAATTAAATTAGTCTTGATGACGAGTTCAGAGGCTTTAGAGTTAAAAGTGCTAAAGTAAAGAAAAAAATTATTTATATACTTCAGAGTGATAAACCAGAGGTAATGGCTCAAAATATTATACGAAAAGTATCTATACTATAGAAATTAATTCTGTGTATCGAATGTTATCTATATAGTTATCTCCGGTTTGCAGTTATCATGTTAAATAATATTAGAATAGCAGGACAGATTGACTTCCTAAGAGCGGATTCTGTTCAAAATTTGACAAAAATCTACAGAATTGGTATAAAGATTGTACACCAAACGTGGAGATTCGTCAAAATCTCGTTAGAATATTTTGACGATTACTAATACTTTCTCTATATTACGTAAACGAGAAAATAAAAATGTTCAAGAAGTGCAGAACTCAATTACGTTAATCGCTGGAAAATTTGCATGAACAGTTGTTAAGATAGTTTATTGTGATAACTGCATATACAGGGTATAATGTTTCATCTTTGCCCGACCAGTTTTGCTATCGCCTGTCTTAAACATATATTTCCAAAAACAGACTCAAGGGAACAGTTTTCCCAAAACATTTTTGCATACTCTCTACTAAATGCCAATCATTGGCAAATAATAGCTACAAAAGGGTTTATTATAGTGTGATCTTTGGTGGTTTTATCTGGCGATTAATCGCTGGTATGTGGTTAACATACATGTACTGGAAAACCGAATAAATATTTTAGACAACTTTTTTTCCGAACGAGAAAAATTAAAATTTGCTACAGAACTAGATTGCAATAGCAAGACCATATGCCAAATTTCATTTATTTAAATCGATGCATTTTTGAATTATTATGTTTACAAGTTTGTAAAAGTACAGACCGACAGACAAAGAAACGCCATACTTTCGAATTTAATTCATGTTTACACTTTAGATGTTAGATTTTTTACCAAATTTTATCCATAATGCTCTCTTAGTTTTATAGTTATTGTATTAACTTGCACATGGACAACCAAATAGATAGATTTCTTCTGAATAGATTTCATTTAAAATTTGATAAATCTCTACAAATGTGGATTAAAAACCATGCATAAAATTTCATCTATTCTAATTCAAAGTAGTTTGAGCTGGAATCGTATTCGTAGAGAAAGAGAAATTATTCCAAAAATGTTTGTTTTGGAATCGGAGAGTTCCGTACTAAAAAATAAAAATCTTGAGCCAAAATCTTTTTTTCAGAAATCGATGGCATAATAGTATAATTGGAAATAATTTTGAAATAGTTCTGGTAAACCCTCTAAAGATTTCATCAGTTTAGTTTAGTAATTAGACCGCTTTTCTGGCTTTAAAATATTTTAGAAATACAAAAATGTATTTTTTTTTCAAAATAAAATATATTGGTAAATTTATTTTGACATTTGTTTATCCAATGGAACAGTTCAAACCTTCAAAAACAATTATTCAATTTTTTTATCAATTTCATCCAACATTTAGCTGTGGCTCTCTAACATTAAAAAAGGTTTAAAAAAATTTGAAAAAGAATTTTGAAATTAATACTGTCAAGTAACGGAAATATTTCGTCATTCATTAAATAGAATCCACATACAATTCAATCAATTTTACATGATATTTTTGTCTGTTTTAAAAATGCACATACAAGCATATAAAACCTATCTTATACAAAATGTGTCTCTCTCCGGACGCAAAAAAAAAAAAAAAAAAAAAAAACCCGCAAATAACCTGATACGCTATTGACATCGACAAGGCAAATGATAATTTCTATACCTTATACAACACTGACTGCAAACTGAACTCGTGCAATATAATAGGGTAACCGAAATAGATCAGTAGCCAAAAATACTGCAGCAGCTCTGACTGATTTCGATGTAATTTCATCTGAGTGGCAAACTTATATAGTTGATACAAACGAAGTGAGAAGAGAAGTAGTGATAAAAAGACAATAAATTAGAGAAAATGATTCAAGGATAGTTACAGGGTAACCACTCATTTTTTGCTGCAATTTAAATCCTTACATTAACCTCCTGTTCATAGGTTTCTGTTCGTTTCAGGAAACCAAGATTTCACTTTTCGACGATCATACTTCGCTGAGAGATGTTACACTAAAAAATAAATCATTGTTATGCTTCCTAATTTTGCGAATTATCTAAGTCTGCCTTATTTCTAAATGTAAATATACCCTTTTCATCTCTCCTCTCGCCATTTTTGGGGGCAATAAACGCCTTCTTACGCATGCGCAATAAAGAGGAGGGTTTCTAAATGTAAGAATGAACATTAATTTTTTGAAGCACTCGGATCAATTTGGCACCATCTATATGACCTCCTATTTTTTTTTCTTCTAATTATACGCTTATTTGATGCACAACTTTATTTTATATGATTTAATAAGATTAGAGGTTATATGGACGAATAATGCCCACGTAAAATAATATTTTTTATCATAAAAATTTCGTATAAAACTTAAAATAGACAATAAAGCTTACACCTAAATGTTTTTTTCTTTAGTAAAACGCATTCATAATTTTAACTAGAGAATATTTTTAATAAAAATGTTGTAAAATGTAGTTTCATGGAATCTTTTCAGTTTGGAATCTTTTGGAATCATGGAATCTTTTCAGTTCAGTTGAAAAAAATATATATAAACTCACAAACCTGACAAAAATATAAATCAAATAAACGAAAACACAAAAAGAAATAGGTTACTAAAATTCAAGAGATAAAATATAGAAATTTAAAAAAGATTTTAAAATTTACTTAACTATTAAAATTGTGAATCAAAATATATTTGATCCATCCTTTGATAAATGAGTTCAGAATGAAATAGGTTAAGGCTCAGTTTCTTTAAATCAATCTCAACATCAAAAAGTAATTTTATACACTTTACTAAAACAATAGCATTTTAAAGGTTAATTACTCAAAAAAATGACATATTGCTTTGAAAAGATTTTTCGACGTTTCATATTTGTCAATTTGGCTTAAGCAAGAGCATTTCACCTCTACATGTGCGACGTGAACGAACAAACATTTTCAAGGATAATGGGTACTATTGGAACAAATAAAGGGAATGCTAATTAGAACCTTAAGGGATAGTGCACTATCAACTTCCACTGGTTTTTATTTGTCTTTATAATATTTGGCCGATGGAGAACTCTGTACTTTCTGTTCAAATTGTTCAAATAAAACATCAGAAATTTAAATGAAGGGACATTTCATGAATAGTAATTATCTTTTTTATGTCACTTCTAATTAAATGCAGAAAATTTTCCGACAGTTAACATTATTTATTTATTTTAATTATTCTAAAAACCAAGCAAATAATGAAAAGAAATAAAGAAATCTATTTAATGAGTGTTAATTAATATTTTTACTCAACAATTCGAACTCCAGCAATCAACCATTTCTTAACGTAAACCCTTTCTACCACAATAAATTAATAGTAGAAATCACTTTGAAACCTAAAGCCTTTTATCTGGAAATAGCACTGTTATTTTCAGTGATTTATTATTATGCTTCTTCTGATTTCAGTCGTGTATTTTTCTTTATTTGAAATGTGTCATTCGAAAAGAGAAGGGCTTTAGGTGAAAGAAGAGAAAAGTAATAAAGAACTTTGTCCATTTTTGAAACAAATACTTATTTACTCTATTATTTTCTTTATTAACTGCATGAAAGCTTCTTGTTTAATTTCTTCCATACTGAAGTTCAAGTCTGTCGAGAAAATTGTTCACTTTTTTTTTGCATCGAATGCTAGAGAAAGGATCTTTAATGAATGCGAAATTAAATCTTACCATTCGTTTCTGTCTTTATAATCAAATTAGTTTCGACGAAGCAATGACTACTCTAGAGTCAAAGTTGTAAGGGAAAAAACTGTATAGTGCCACTAGTATGTAATATTTCTTAAACTGCGGAGTTAATTTTAGTAGTAAGTAAAAAGTTTTACTAATAATTTTGTTTCTATGAATGGATGGCAAGTTAACAATCCCACAGCCTTAGCGTTGAATTTAGCATCTCCGACGATAAAAACGATAGTTCCAGAAACTACAGGAATGTTGGTATATATCTATTAGGAGTGAATATATGATATCATTCTAGACTATTCTTTGCTCTGCCACTCAGAATATAAATATTCTAAAGATAAAGTTCAAAGCTGTCAATAGTTAGTAGTCGAATCGAGAAATACGTAGTTGAAAGATGTGTCTCTTTTTAATGTCAATCCCTTGTGTTCTTGTATACGCAGCAACGAGTTCTCTCTGGGCTCTTAACGTCGTTGCAGCTTTTAATAGCGATTTGGTGCTCAGATGCTTTAGTTTACTGCAAGGGTTGTACTTGTATATGCAGCAGCTGTCTGTGCATCTATGTATTAGTGGTTTCGTGTAAAATAAAGTGTCCTATCTCTTACTGAATCCTTTAGACATTTTCATCGCACACTCGCTGGACGGTTTTTTCCTTATTTATATAAACCTATCATTTCAATTTTATTAAATATCAGGCAATAATATGTTTTGTATATTATTTAATGTGGCGATTTCTTAAGGGATATGCAAGTTAATAATTTTTCAAACAATTGAAATTCAATTAAATAATATATATGGAAACAAATCGCACAGAACTGTGTAAATTAAAAAATATATAAATAAATTTTAATATATAAATAATCGCAGTATAAATCGTTTATCTGATTGGAATCTGCTGTTTTAAATTGCCAGTTTCGATAGTGGGAACTAATAGTCTGAGCTATAGGATTTTACTCAAAATATCCTATGGGTAATTTCAAAATGTGGCATTTATCTTATTTAACTAAACTGAAAATTTGAATCTGTTTCATCAACAATTTTTTTGTACTCTGATAAATATATGGAATATCATTCACTATATCTTATGGAAATATTTGCTATCTAAATTTAAAATATATGTATTTAAATATTGGGCCTAAATTTAAAAATATTAATTTAAAGAAAGTGTTTTCTAAGTACTTCAAAAATTTTATTTAAAAATAATAAAAATATGCCTTTAAAATATTCTTATTCCATCAATCATAATTTTTTATTCCTCAAATTCGATTAAAGTTTAATATGAAGTCATAAGAGACTGGCTATATCGATAGAAGAAATGAATATTGGTATTATATACAAATTTCTGTCACTTTTAAATAGATTCCCCCATGGAGTGAACATGTCATAAATTTCATTTAAATGTAAAGAGAGAGTCATAAATGGTTACATTGAAATGTGAGAAGAATATAAATATTTTAAACTAATTTCAGTCAATTCGATCTAAAAACCAATTTTTAAGTAGATCTTACTGTGAAAGCATCGAGATGATTCATTTTCAAAATTGCAATCAAATTTAAAGAAAACACCTTAACAAGTTATGCTAAACTGCGACAGGAATATATATTTTCAAAAAACATTTCAGTTATTTCAAGCCTAAAAATCCATTTTAAAGTAGATATCAGCGTAACGTCAATTAGATAAATCATTTCATAATTTTCGTTTAAATTCTTAGAAATAGTCATAACATGGATATGTTGAAATGGGAATAAAATATATGTAATGATATTTTAAAATCTAATTTAATCTTAATTAATTTCTTAATTTTTATCCCATATTAACTTTATTCTAAAATGTTTTCTTATTTTCTGATTCCTACTTTATTATTTAATTATTCCTGAACCCTCTCAAGAAACTGCTCACTTGAGAAGATTCTCACACTTCGAGTGAATCTCTGTTTAGCTCTTTTGCTCTGGTATCGCGATGTAAATGGACGTCAGTTTCATCATCGCTTCTTGTACATAAAATGAATCCTGTAGTGAAATGAATCAAAGTTTTAAATTTTCAAATGCTATTTCTATTTGCAACTGCTCCAAAATGTAGTAGCATATATGTATATAAAACAAGTTTCCTTCAATCCGATAAGTCTATCTAAAGCAAAACGAGATTTTCAATCATAACTTTTAGTAAACGTTATAAAAATGACTCATTTCGCAAATTCCATATAAATTTAAAGAAAAAATGTCTCTGACATTAATTTTTAACAAAATGAGAGGAAAGAATAAAATTAAATAGCACATAACATTTTGAATTACTCTAACAAATTTTCAACTGTTGTTGCTGCTTTCGTACAGAAAAAATTACCTTTTTGACGATATAATGTTATTTTAATGCTTATTCTGTCCATTTCAATGCGAAACAAAGAAATCAGAAACTTGCAATTGATAATAAAATAGTTCATAAATAATACATGTCCTTAATATAATCGTCCAGATTTGATAAATGAAAGTTATTTTCTTTTATATTTCGATACGTCGACAATTTTCTCACAGTAGCATTTATTTCTCTTTTTGATCTTATTCCAAATCCAATCAATAATGGTCAGGAGTGAAAGACCTTAAAAGTGTCTATCCAATAAGAATAAACCGATGATATCATGACGCAGCTGCGACTCCAACAACAAATAACTTCCTGTTAGAAGTCAAAAGTCAGCACTTTTTAGTCATAACAAAATAATAACAAAATTCGTTGCAAGGCGTAAAAATACTTAATCAGGAAACAACGTTGTTACTTTCCATGATTTATTGTAACGCGTCTTTTGATTTCAATTTCTTATTTTCTTTCCGTTTCATGCATGCTTTGTCACGCTAGAGGTTTTGAGGAAAAATAGAAATTACGAATAAACAGCAAGCACTCTTTGTCCATTCTGGAAGCAAATGGGAGTTCACTCTATCGTTTTCTTTATTTTCTGCAGCTGCATGAAATCTTCTCGTTTTACTTTTCGCCCACTCAGGTATCAAATTTGAAGACATTTCAGTTGTTTTTTTATGTTTTACTTTTTCATTGAACAATAGTGAAAAGATTCTTAATGTTTACGAAACAAAATCGATGTCCCATTCATTTCAAGCTTCTAAATAAAATGAGTTTTGGAAAAGCACTAACTGATTTTTGGAGTGCTGTGATTGTTTGATTATAAGAAAGGAAAATTTTTTGCTATTTCCTTAAAAGGTGCAAAATCATCCATGAAGCGCTGAGTTTAATTTTGTTAAGTGTTGGGATAAAATACAAAGATTTGAATATGTCAGTTATTGTTGTGATTTCATAATTCATTGGCTAGCAATTTGGAAATAGATAAGAGCTTAGTAGTATTTCACTTTCTACAGGCAAATCAGGAACATTTAAAATAATTGTTTTTAGTTGTTCATCTTATCAATCAGATATTTCGTAAATATAAAAGAGGGACATAAAAATAGCTTATAACATTTAATTGCAATATGTTGTTTATTTTTAAATTAGGATACAATTGCAATTTTCAGAAAACTATTAATAACCTTTATGATAAATGTTCCAGGAGCTCTTAAATTATTCGAACCAGTCCAATTATTAGTCTAACTATCTTCAAGTAAAGTATAACATTAAAGAAGAAGGTAATTTCAAAATGAATGCATATGATAACGTAGAATTAATAATTTTCGAGAAAATATGACCAATATTTCTTATGAAAGATAATCTATACACTTTAATTTCAATATAACTTCATGCCAAAATCTCTTCTCTACAAGTTTTCATACTTTTATATGAAATTTCAGGGAATTCGAAAAAATGGAAATAAAAGCGTCTGGATCATTTTGAAGTTGCATTCATGCATTTGAAGCATAGCATACATATTTTTGCAATAACATCCGATAAATATAAAAAAATATAGTAAACTTTTTAAATATTTTCATCTTATTAAATTTTTTCATAAAAAATGTTGAAAATTATTATATATATGTGTATCTATTTCAAATTCAAGTACCATTATATTTCTAAAACCATTTTTAAAATGATGAAATGCGAAAAATGTTTTTTAGTTAGCGAAAAGTAAGGGTGGCACTTTGTTTACAAACTTTAATTGCACATAACTTCTTCAAAAATTACTAAAATATAATTGTTTTTATTTTATGTAAAAAGTAAAATGAAAACTGTTAATAAAATTCATCCAAAAACAAATTGGGAAATCTTTCTGATCCATTTAAGAAAATGAAAAAAATATAATACTACTATCTTATATTATTAAAATCACTTTTAAATAATGGCCCACCGATAAAAATTTCTTTTAACCATCAGAAAGTGAGAGTCGCGCTTTCTTTAGAAATTCTTGAAAATTCTCCAAAAGCTATTAAAATGCGATTTTTTCAATATTTGGCTACTGATGTCTCATAATATTTTATGTAAAAATTAAAATTAAAAATGTTAATAAACTTCATCCAAAAACAAATTGAGAAATCCTTCTCATCGTTTTAAGAAAATGAAAAAAATATAATACTACTATCTTATATTTTTAAAATCACTTTTAAATAATGGCCCACCGATAAAAAATTCTTTTAACCATCAGAAAGTGAGAGTCGCGCTTTCTTTAGAAATTATTTAAAAGCTATTAAAATGCGATTTTTAAAATATTTGGCTACTTATGTCTCAGAAATTTAAAAAGAACATTATGTAAA
>JAPMOR010095580.1:0-12229 GCA_026543865.1 Argiope aurantia | reverse complement strand
GTGGTTGTTAGTAGACATCAAGAGGAATAATTTGTTTATTTTAAATGTACTGCTGTTCATTTTATAAGTACTGCGAGTGACAAGACTGCAATATTTCAAACAATATCTGCAAAATGTTCACATATTGGATCTACAAACTCTGGTGGTTGTTAGTAGACATCAAGAGGAATAAAAACTGCAATGGAACGTGGTGTTCCTAACCACTTTTAAGAGTGTGAAAATTGCGAAAAACACATCCTACTTCTAAGCTCAGAAGACATTGTCAATACAACCAATGTAAATATGTGGGCGATGGATGACTGTCATGCCAGAACGTCATATAAACCTGAACAGTGTCACTAGTTATTTCTTGAGGCTGTGCTTGCTGTCCGAACGCCTAATTAGAGAAATATTTCGTGTTTTCTTACAACACATTTTTGTTGTTGTTTCTTGTGGCACTTGCCACGGACAAGCCCGCTGTTCAAAAACAGCTGATTTAAGCCTAAGGGGGAGAGCCTCTTGTTTTCATCGTAGAGCCAACTTGGGCCAAGACTACGACTTGACTACTCACGCATCGCTCATTCGCTTGCACAACCCCTTTTTACAGAAGGGCACATTCACACATCTCACAGATATTGGGTTGTTCGGAAAATAATTTCGTTTTTTTTTTTTTTTTTTTTTTTTTTTGTGTGTGTGTGTGTGTGTGTGTGTGGAAATGAAAGACAGTTTTCGTATAATTAACAAATACTTTATTAAATTATATATTGGCTGTTCTGGTCGAACACCTTTTGCTATCTTTCTGGTAGTAGCATAATTCCCCGCTCATAAAATTTTTGGTCTTTGCTGCCAAAAAACTGTTCGAGGTGGTTTTGGACCTGCTCATTTGAGGTGAAGGTTTTACCATCTAAAAAATTTAGCGAACCAGTTCTGGCACTGGCGTACTGTCAACACACCTTTTCCATACACATCGGTCCATTTCTTTCTGGCTTGAACAGCATTTTTACCCTTTCTGTAGTAAAACAGTAAGACATGTCGAAAATGCTGCTTATCGCTCTCCATATTTAAAAGGGCACCAACCAAAAACTACTGCGTAGAATGAATTGGAATTTTTCACACACAAGCCTTGCTATATGATCTCTCAAAGCATATAAAAATTATACGGCTTAAATGTGAAGTTGGGTGCAAAAAAATACAATTAAATCCTCTGTCGGGAAAAAACGAAATTACTTCCCGAACAACCCAATAGAACAGGAAGAACAACCATGCCCAAACCGGGACTCGAACCCGGGACGCCCAGATCCCGGTGAAGATGCACTACCCCTTTGCCAGGACGCCGGCTCAACTCCTCTTTTCAGAAATATTGCAAAGTATGCAGGTCAAAGTGCAACGAAAGATGTGGTTCATGTATAATGGTACCCTTCATGCATATTTTGCCCCTCGATGTTATGCATCCAGGAAATGAACGAGATGCCCAGGACTCATTGCTTGACCTCCACGTTCACCGAATCTCTAAGGTCATTTTAAATCACTCGTTCATGCGAATCTATAGATAAAACGGAAGTTCTCATAGCGAGAATTGCCGGCGCTGTGGCATACATTAAATCATATATGGCATCTTCCAACTCGTCGGCTACGCAAATCTGCAAGGTGCCGTGGTTTGTGAGGTATAAAGACATATAAAAGGATCTGAATGTCGTAACCTTGCAAAACGTCCAAAAGAAAAAATTGACAATAGCGATTATATAGCATTTAAAGAAATTGATGTATACGGCATATACATCAATTTCCCAGCACTTCCAAAGAATGCTAAGCGACCCCGCCATCTCCTACATGTCTAGGATTTCACCTTAGCTTTGTCACCGATTTGACTCTGGATCGATTTTGATGAAATTTATTGTAAAACCTTCTTTATTTTTGTTTTTTCCTTGTTATGTGTTATTTATTATTAATTGTTATATATTAAGTAAATCCCTTATTTTCTTGTACAAGCACTTACTAAGAAATATCATTGCCATGCCATTACTGTATTTACCTGTCATGACCAGAGATTAAGAATCTTGAGTTCAAGCACTCCTTGACACTCACTTTAAATCGGCAAATCTTCCAGTACATCCGGAAATCGTTTTTACATCATTTTAGACTATGCTATGATATCACAGCTATCACTTCCAATAATTTTCGCAATAATTAATTGAATTATTTTTGTGATTATTATTGTACTTTTTGACATTCTAGCTGGATGCCGAACTTTCATATTTTTTCTAGATTTTCACCCTCTCAGCATAATTTGTTACAACATATTCCATTGCAAGTTTTGTTCCTCTTGATGTTTATTAACAACCCACTGAGTTTGTTGGCCCATTGTTAAAATACCCTATATAAATATATCTTTTGACAAATATGGTATTCTTTAGAGGTTTGTATAAGATGTAATAAGAATGCAAAAAGTATGAATCTGTTTATTATTTCTTCTACAATTCTCGCATAATAAAATTATCTATGTTTATGGAAAATGAACTAAATATCTATTATTATCTTAGAGATGATTCAGGTCTTGTTTTGAAGATTTTCAAATTTTAATGTTTGAATCCTTAATCTGAATTTACAAATTCATTAATCTTTATAATAAAGTACCGACTTATATTACATAAGTATTGTTTATAATTATTATTTACATTTTTCTTTATTTGGTTTATTTTGAGTGTATAACGAATCGGAGAAATGTATTTATTTCGAGCATCGCATATGAATAAACCATCTTAAGACAATAAGAGCTCAAGACAGCAAATTATTTAGATTGACACATTTTAAAAACGCTCTGTACCGTTATTTACTATAAATATCAATTCCAAGACCAATTTTAACATTTTGCAAGCTTTGAAATTGAACTTTTCAGCACAATAAAGCTTAAAATTATAAACTTACAAAATTTAACACTTTTTACATTAATTCTCAAAATGGAGAATTTTTAGCTCTTTTCTTTTTTCTTCAAGTGCCTTTATTTCTGATTTGAGAAAAATACAGACAAAGAAAATGATAAACATCACTCATTAAAGAAAGAACATCTTGAACACGAAGTAAATATTTTCATACATGATTTTCATGGTCATTTTTCTTCATAGCTATCACACATCATCGTCACTAAAGGAAGAACATCTCGAACAAGAGTAAATAAGTTCCTGCTCTATTTTTATATGATTTTGATGGAGAATTTTTTTTTCACAGTTATTGCATACCATCGTCCCTAAAGAAAGAATACCATGAACGCAATCTTGAACCAACCCACCCGTAGGCACACGGATAAAACTGAATGACTGGACCACCGCGACAGCAACATTGGTGGGAATTGTGGTTGAATCCTAAGTACTATCTCCGACCACAGTACAATCCTTCCCTTGGGATCATGTCATCAATGGGAGATAGCCAACCCCCCATCTCATTCTGTACCCCCAAGGGCGGCGAGACCAGCCACTATACGGGAAGTACCGGAAACTTCTCATCATTTTTGAGGCAAAATATTAACCGTTTGTACTTTTTTCTCATGTATGTAAACTCAAAAACGCAAGGAAAACACTAGTTAGAATGATCTCCCCGTAACTTTCTCGCATATTGTCTAATAAAAATGTCCCCCTCTTGAATAATATTATAGATATTGGTCAAGGTTGTGAATGTCAAGAGTACGCAGTTTTTTATTTTCAGAGTCCCTCACATGAGATTTGCGGGATTCGTAGTATAGAAAAAAAAAACGAATATATATATTGTATGTCTTTTTTCCGACCGACAGAAATCAAAATTTGACACAGAATTACAACTGTATTCACAAGTTCACATTCACAATTTCATTTAATTAAGTTATTGTATTATAGAATTATCCCAATTACATACGCACGTCTATATGAAACTGAACACATTGTCAACTATTTGATACATTTGTTTCAAAGTTTGATTTCGATATATGCTTCTAATGTTAATGCCATATAGTAAATTTTATATCTCGCGCAGTATTTATTGTGCATTTGGACAGATGGATAAATACACTTCCAGTATATGGATTGCATTCAAAATTTTATAAAAATCTTCAAAATTGTGTGTTGAGACCACATATCAATTTCCATCCTTCTAGCTCAATGGTTTTTAAGTTACTGTCTCGATTTGTTATGAGCGATGATAGAACCTGGGACTTTGTGGTTCGCAGCCAAGTAACATGACCACAATACAAAAGCAACTGCTCGCGTAGCGTAGCTGTTAACTGGATTATAAGCTATTTAGTACATTACCATGTACACAGACATCCAGACATAATTTTTAACTTCTAAGCATATTACAATATAAAAATAATAATACTTTTTAATGATATCAATTAAGTTGTCATGCAACTTTTTCCTAAGTCTTGACAACTTTTTTAAATGTTTTGTGCATAACCCTTATTAATCGACTTTATTATTGTAATGAAATTCAAATCATTTTTATTGTTTCATTATATATTTATATTATTGTTGAAAGCAAGGTAGAAAGATTCTGCTAATTTTCTGCACAGTTTACATAAAGAATCAGAATATGAAATTACATTATCGCAAAAGACACTGTGCAATTTTGAAATTGATAATTCAGAGCACTCAGTTTTTAATAGCCCTATGATGTCATGGGACTCGACTCCATTAGGAAAGTACAAAACAGGTGAGTGGTGATAAATAATAATAGTAATAATTCCTTCATATGAATTCGCAGTTTCCAGATAAGTAATCTTTCTGAAAACCGAAATGAGAATCGTAGATGTCTTGAGTTTAATACAGGAAATATTTTTCGTGCCATTTTTTTTTTAAATATCAGTTGCCAACTTTTGTGTCTGCATTGCTATTTTAACGTACAGTCGTAAACGTCGTTTACTGAACAGTCACAAAAAAACTCATAAGTTATCTATCTCAAAATAAAGTTTATGTTTTGTATTATCGGAATGCTAATGTCATTGACTTTATTTGAATTCCAGATTCTTCACGATAAAGTAGATATTCTTAACAAAAAGCAAGAAGCTAACAACCAATTTTTTTTAATCGACATCTTTTATTTTATGGAATATTACAACAGCGTTGACACTTTCGCTAAACTAAAAAAAATTGTAAGAACTTTCCATTCACTTAAAATTTTGAATTACAAACGTAAATATAACAATACTGAAGATTAAAAAATTACCCTTTTGATGATACTAATGCTTTAACCAACAAATTAAATTTCTATTTTTAATTCTTTTTTTTTAAAATAATTTAGTCATATTTATCAACAATTTAGCTCGCACAAAATAAAAATAAAATTTAACTTGCACGAGAACGTTACGCGTGCATGGGAAAACAAATTAACTTTTATCAACGAGTTACCATCATATTGACAAAAGCTCAAATTACAAAATATGTTAAATATTATTGCAAATGAAATAAATGAGCCGTTTATTTTGAAAATGCGGCAAGTTCATCTTTTTGTTATTGCGAGATATTTAAAGGTTTACATTTCAATAAATTTAAAAATATTGTTAAGTATTAATAGATATATTTTTGGTATTTTGTGGTACCAGATATTGTAAGTTTATAATCCAATAGTGTTTACAGAGCTGACTAAAAAAAAAAATGTGTTCCATTATAACTAAATGGACTTACCACACTTTCAAAATCAATGAATTATTGCAACTGTTCATTTAATTGGGAAATATTTCATTTACATCAGTCTGTTTTTTTAATAATAAAAACAAAATGCTATTCAAAAATTTACAATTATTTATTCCTTTGATGAAAAGTGAAACAAAACAAAGAATATTCTTGTAGAAAATATAACATAACAAAACAATTCAGTTTTATTAAGAATTTCAATGAAATTATACATTTTCAGTTTATACGTAGATATAATTAAATTGAATTTGATTCAAGATTTAACATTTTAAAATGTCCATGATGAACAGGAGTTATATATGGTAATAAATCCATCCTTTCCTTGCATTTTTCAGATGTAATAAATCTCCTGTTTTTCATACATAAAAGATAATTTTATATTTCTGAAACCACTTGGTCTTCCTCGTTGTTGTGGCAAATCGATAATTTTAAATTCAGCATCTCGTTCTATCGAAGTTTTGTAGAACATTTTGTATGGTGCATCCCTTGTAAATCTGATTCAGTATATGAGCCGTTTATTTAGAAAGTGGGACAAGTCCATTTTTGAAAAATAAAATGGAGATAGTGGTATTATAGATAAAACTTGTTGTGATCTTTTTATGCGTAAACAATTTAAAATTAAAATAAAAATTCAGATTATAGTATTTTGGAGATGGAAGTTTTAGCTCTTAACAATATTGAAAATCTCTTTATTTTGAAAGTGGTGCAAGTCCATCTTAGACTGAAATTATATTTGACAGAATATATTACGGCGAAATTTAGCTCCGGTTGCTGTATGGTGAAGCAAATGTGCCCGTTTGACATCATTTCTGAAATCTAGGGTGTTTCTATCTATCTATCTTTGATAATGAAAATCGGTGGTTGCACAGTGTTTCATAAATAATAAAAAGTATATCTTAATTTTGTGTTTCGATCATTACAGCATCATGTATGCATCTCTGATCAGATCTGCACCTAATTATGCCCGCATCAGATATGCATCAAAATAGAACTGCATCCAGTTAGGTATCCATCTAATTATATCTCAATCAGGTCTGCATCTAATTAAACCCATATCAGACCTGTATCTAATTACATATGCATCTATTTAAATCTGCATCTAAAAAGGCCCGCATCAAATCTACATCAAATTAGATCCGCTTCTAAATACAACTGCATCTAATTAGGCCCGCATCAAATCTGCATCAAAATAGAACTACATCTAATTAGGACCGCATCTAATTAGATCTGTGTCAGGCCTCTATCTAATTAGGCCCGCATCAGACCTGCATCTGATTAGAATTGCATGTAAATAGATCTGCAACTAATTAGGCTCGCATCATATCTGCATCAAATTAGATCCGCTTCTAAATAGAAGTGCATCTAATTAGCCCAGCATCAGATCTGCATCTAATTAGATACATATCTAAATTAGATATTCAACAGATCTGCATCTAATTAGATCCATATCTAAATAGATCTGCAACAGGCCTGCATATAATTACATCTGAATCAGGTCCGAATCTAATTAGATCCGCATCAGACATGCATCTAAATAGATCTGCATCAAATTTGAACTGCATGTAACTACATCTAATTAGATATGCATCTAATTAGCTCAGCATCAGAAGTGCATCTAATTAAAACCGCATCTAAGTAGAAACCGCATCTAATTAGGCCTGCAGCAAGTCTGCATCTTATTAGGCCTCTATGTGGTCTGCACTAATATCAAATATCTAAATAGATCTGCATCAGGCGTGCATCTAATTAGACAATCATTAGAGCTGCATCTAATTAGGATGGCATCAGATCCGCATCTAATAAGGCCCGTCTCTAAATAGATCTGCATCTAATTAGACCCGCATCAGGCATGCATCTAAATAGAACTGCATCTAATTACGCCCTAATCTAATCAGATCTGAATCAGGTCTGCATCTTATTAGAATTGCATCTAATTAGAACTGCGTGTAACTAGATCTATTTAGATCTGCATCTAATTAGATCCCCATCATATTTACATCTAATTAGATCCATATTTAAAATTTCATCAGGTTTGAATCTAATTAGATCGGAATCAGGTCTGTATGTAATTAGGCCAGCAACAGTCCTGCATTTAATTAAGCGCGCATGAGATCCACAACTAAATACAACTGCATCTTATTAGAACCACAACCAAATAGATCTATATCTAAATCTGAATCAGGTCTGCATCTTATTAGGCCCACATCAGAACTGCATCCATATTATATCTGCATCTATTTAGACCTGCAAGTAACTAAATATACTTAAATCTGCATCTAATAAGGCCCGCATCAGATCTGCATCTGATTAGAACTGCATGTAAATAGATCTAATTAGATCTGCAACTAAGTAGGATCGCATCATATCTGCATCCAATTAGATTCGCTTCTGAATAGAACTGCATCTAATTCGGCCTGCATCAAATTAGACCAGCATTAAGTATGCATCTAATTAGATACATATCTAAATCGATATTCAACAGATCTGCATCTAATTTGATCCATATCTAAATAGATCTGCATCAGGCCAGCATCTAATTAGATCTGAATCAGGTCTGAATCTAATTAGATCCGCATCATACATGCATCTAATTATATCTGCATCAAATTTGAACTGCATGTAACTACATCTAATTAGATCTGTATCTAATTAGCTCCGCATCAGATATGAATCTAACTAAAACCGCATCTAAGTAGAACTGCATCTAATTAGGCTTGCAGCAAGTCTGCATATTATTAGGACTCTGTGGTCTGCACTAATATCATCCATATCTAAATAGATTTTCATCAGGTGTGCATCTAATTAGACCCTCATAAGAGGTGCATCTACTTAGGCCGGCCTCAGATCCGCATCTAAAAGCCCGTCTCTAAATAGATCTGCATCTAATTACATCTGAATCAGGTATGCATCTAATTAGACCCGCATCAGACCTGCATCAAAATAGAACTGCATCTAATTACACCCGAACCTAATCAGATCTCAATCAGGTCTGATTAAGCCCGAATCAGACCTGCATCTTATTAGAATTGCATCTAATTAGAACTACATGTAACTAGATCTATTTAGATATGCATCTAATTAATCTCGCATCATATCTATCATCTAATTAGATCCGCATCGGAATAGAACTGCATCTACTTAGGCCTTCATCTAGTCTGTATCTAAATAGGCCTCCATCAGATTTAAATGTAATTAGATCCATATCTAAATCTTCATCAGGTTTGCATCTAATTACATAGGAATGAGGTCTGCATCTAATTAGGCCAGCATCAGTCCTGCATCTAATTAAGCGCGCATGAGATCCACATCTAAATACAACTACATCTTATTAGGACCGCAACTAAATAGATCTATATTTAATTATATCTGAATGAGGTATGCATCTTATTAGGCCCGCATCAGAACTGCATCTATTTAGAGCTGTAAATAACCAGATACATTCAAATCTGCATCTTATAAAGCCGACATCAGATCTGCATCTAATTAGATCCGCATCTAAATAGAGCTGCATCTAATTAGGCTTGCATCAAGTCTGTGTCTAATTATGTCTGCATCAGATCTGCATCTAATTAGATCCATATGAGTCGTTTATTTTGAAAATGCGGCAAATCCTTTTTTGAAAAAAAAAAATTAGATAACATTAGTTATATATAAAACTTGTTATGATCTTTTTATGCGTAAACAATTTAAAGTAAAAAAAAATCAGATTCTAGTATTTTGGAGATGGCAGTTTTAGCTCTTTACAGTATTGAAAATCTCTTTATTTTGAAAGTGGTGCAAGTCCATTTTAGATTGAAATTATTTCTGACCGAATATATTACGGCAAAATTTAGCTCCGGTTGCTGTATGGTGATGCAAATGTGGTCATTTGATATCATGTCTGAAATCTAGGGTGTTTAAATTGTTTACGCATAATAAAGATCATAACAAGTTTTATCTATACTATCAATATCTCCATTTTTTTTCAAAAATGGTCTTGCCCCATTTGCAAAATAAACGGCTCAAATATGAAATATCCTTTTTTTTTTTCTAAAAAGTAAATGCAAAATATAACAGCTACTATAGGATGGCTTCTAATGCAATCCGAATTCTTGCTGAGGATTGTTGGGATCGTTGCAATGCAGATCTATTTCATGAACTCTATTTGTTGTTTAGTTTGCCTCTGTGGATGGGTAGAGGGAGTGACAACTCAAGCGGGTAAACTAAAAAAATGAATTTGAAAACAACTATGACAAACGTGGACCATAACCAAAAAATGTTAATGAAAATGATTTTGATAAAGATATAGTATTTTCTGTGTGTGACGTCATCTATTTTTGTAGAAGCTCTGCCTCAGTTTAGCAGAATTATTCTTTTACACTATTCTGAAAAACAGTGGTTAGAATCTATTCTCTTTAGCGATGAATCCGGCAGTTCTAAAATTTTGAACATAACAGTTCTAAAATAAAGTAATACTCTTAATATAATTTTGCTGTCCTGTTTATCAATAAACGATAAAATTCATAGAATTTGCAAAACCCTGTATATATTAGAAACTTATGAATGATGATGATAATTTTTCATGAATAGACTTATGTTTTACCATAATTGATATACTTCATACTATATTCTTCTGAGTAGAAGAAAAAAAGTCAATGAATTCAATTCCAATTTTAATAGCTTTACAGTCATATGGCAAATCTAAATGCGAGAGTCATTTAACATCTAACTATGTTCAAGTTTCCTCCATGTGTTGTGTTAAACTAGATTGCGAATTTAAGTCATTTTTTTTCTAAAACTAGTGGGATCAGTCTGCCCAAAACATTCATGCATACTCTCTAATAAAGGTGAATTTGTATTTTGGACGCACTTTTTTTCAAATAGATTGGAATAAAAATTAGATATAGAACTACAGTCGCAGTCACAAAATAACATAGCAAATTTAATATATTTAAGTCATTGGGTTTTTGAGTCATTGAGTTTACATGCTTCTGAAAATACAGACCGACTGACATTCAATCCTTTATTGGATATGGATAGAAATTCGATAAATGCCTACAGTATAGAATTTAAATCTGTGCACCGAATTGTGTCCATCTGGTTTTTTCCATTTTGTAACTATTGTGCTAACTTATATTCGAACAGTTGGACAGACAGACTTTGCTCAAAATTTGAAAGAAATCTACAAATTCAGTCTAAAGACATTTAGACTAATTTATTCTAAACATTTCTATGAAAGAAAATTCTCCAATTAAAGATTCGTATAAAATATAATTCACCACTTAAATGTGGTCAGAAATGACACTGAAACTCATTTATCAGGTGAACATATTTATTTATAGATATTTTTTTACTTTCTCAAAAGCGATTACAAATTTTAAAAAGTTAACTCGAGATTTTGACGTTAGACTCAACGTTTGTAGGAGAGATCTACAAATGTTCAGATTTCGAACTTTAAACGTCCATTCGCAGAAAATCTGTCTGTCCAAGTACAGATGATCACGGCACCTACAAAGAACTAAATGAATTAAATTTGGTACACAGTTTTAGAATTTAAAGTGTAGATTAACGGAATCATATTCGTTAAGGGGTTGACCATCTATCAGTCTGTGCATTTACATGAAATAACTTATGAAGCATCGATTTAGTGGTATTTAACATGTTGTCTTGTTACTAAAAATGTAGCTATATAATAAATTTCAGTTTCATTCGGTCAAAAAACAAACAAATAAAAATTAAAAAAAGCACGGAAATTGGAATGTGACACTTTGGAATTTTAAATATTCGCTTTTATTCCTTCCGGGAGGTATAATGATTGTACAAGCAAGAAGCGACGAAGTACGTCAATCGATCGTATAGCACGACACAATTGTGAAAAGAGTGCAAAGAGAACGAAATAGCTTTCCCCGGTCATTATATACATGAGATTCTGACAGGGATTTCTTTACATGTGTTGATTTTGGCAAGGGAATTATAGGTATCTTTTAAAAGAATTTGTTTAGACTGATATATTTTTATCCCTTCACTGTCAGCGTGATAACTGCTGGTTTAAGCCCTTTTACAGAGCTTGGATCAAGAAATAAGAGAACATTTTAGAATTAAGTTAAATGAGCTAAATTAAGATAAAAATTTAAGAAATAAATTAGGATATAATTTAGATTTAGAGACTCAACTGACTTCATCTGTTTTGACACGCACCAAAAAATGCTTTTTTTGTGGAAACGAACGGCATCCAAGGAACTTTTATCCAGCCAAGGAAGTTATCTTTATAAAGTGTGGCAAGAAAGGACATTACAAAGAGTGTGTATATTACGATCCACACGTAATACCACAAATGCTACCGACTCTGCTTTGCTTTTGGCTTCTTCCACAGAAACGCCTCATTGTCTCCAGAAATCCATAACCAAAGTGTTAGTAAATGGAGTAGAGCTAAATGAGCTAATTGATCATTGATAATTTATTTTAAAGCAAGTTTTTAAAATAAATACATCGTCAAATAATAAATGAAGTCCTGCTCTCAAATTACAATTTTTTTTTTTCCGTCGAGACATTCGATGGACTTTCGGCTTGATGATATAAGGACATTTGTATTTTGCCTATTTCGATGGGCTTCT